>VZRE01012754.1:16038-26981 GCA_013396775.1 Cephalopterus ornatus | reverse complement strand
CAAGTCACAGCTTTTCTTTTCTCTAGTTATCATGGATCAGGCTGAGTTTTCTATCCGGACTATTGGAGTAGGCACCCATCTTGCTGCTATTAAAAAAGCATTTAAAGTGTTCTCAAATATGGCTGGGCTATAGTTTAATGTAATTTAGAGAGCAGTTCCAAGTAGAAGCACCACTGTTTGCCTAAGCAAAGCTCAATGCAAGGAGCATGGCACAGTCTCATTTGCATCCTTCCCGAGGATTTGGGGAGGTTCTCAGCCTTTGAAAAATGATGAGGAGTCACCCAGACTGTGGAAACCTTGTAACCTTTACACATGAAATAGTTTGTGTTATATGAACATACACTTCATGGTATTACTACTTCGGAGGACAAAAGAACCAGGTCACCACAGGAAGTAATGTGTGGTCTGTAGTAAGCAGATTTTTTCAAGCTTGAAAAGTTAAGCATGTTCATATGTTCATGTGGAAACAGAGAAAGTTTTTTTTCCCAGTGCATTTGCAACGAGACAAAAAAAAAAGCCATCTTTGCTTTGCAATTTTTAAGGCTCTAATCCTAAAAAAGCCTCAACGTGTTCAGTCTTGCAAACCCTTCATGACTTCATGTGGTTGACCTATAAGTAAGAACTTGCAGGTCTTCTGTTTGAAGCTAGTACAATGTAATGATCTTGTGACTGCACAGTGGCTTCCATAGGCGTACCTGTCACAGCCCAGTGGTAAAGATGAATATTCTGGGTGTGCCTTGCACTTATATGCTGCCAATTACATCGTAACATTGGAATTCTGAAACAGTAGCAGAGGCCAAGGGGGAAAAGCCCAATAGGGACATAAGGCTCTGTTTATGGCATGCTCTAGCAGAAAGGTGTGCCGGCCTGCCAGTGGAACAAAAGCAGAACAAGTGCCTCACCATGGAAGAAGGCAGAAATGCTGAAAGAGAGCAAATCTGTAAACGGGAGTAGCTGCTTTTTCAGGCTCATTCACCCTTTATAATGTTTTGGTCATCTCTCCTATCACATGGGGCTGTGGGACAGTATAATTGTTAGTGCTAACCCCTTCTGCATTCCCAGAGGACAGAGGACAAACTGAGGTTCTTTCCTTGTCAGTCCACAGGAAGACTTGAGACTTGTTTTCTCTTCTGCCTGGTGATTTTGTTTTTCAGGGAATGATGTGAGGATCCAATCAAAGGGTGAGGAAAGTTTCATATTTTGTTTGTTTGCAATGTCCAATGCTGCCTTTATGTGTCATTTTTGGGTCTTCCTCAGAGATGGCCAAACCTCAAACTTTTCTCTGTGTTTAAAGGCCACTTACGGCAAAACCCAGGAAAGGAGGTCCTATGCATAGAATCATAAGAGCAAATAACCATGTAACAGCAAAGCCTTAACTGTATGCAATTAAGGAAGCAGGCCGAGACTTAACCTTCTGCTTAGGAGTTTACCTCAGTTGGCCCAAAGAAAGCAAACTATAAGATAAAAAATGCATAAGATTCAGCTTTCCTCACAAAAAGCCACACAATGTACTGCAGCCTGATAGAACTGTAAAAGGAAAAAATAATATTAGGAAAAGGGTAAATAATATGCTCAGAAGTGATCTATAAAAGACTGAGTTCTGTCATGTTCCTGTGATGTTTTCTCTAATGTTCCCTTTTTTTTCTATGCATAATTAATTAGCTGCAACAGAGCAGACTGAGCTGTCTAACATGGCTAATCAGATACTATGCTATCTTTCAGTAAAATAGTTCAGCAAAAGGTAAAGATTGGATATGTGCTTAAGTTTTATATAAGGGGATAGAATTTGGGACTGTGAGCCAAGCGTATGGTTTATTCCTTCATGGGCTTGAAAGCTCCGTTTACTTTTCATATTTCCTTTGGAAAGGCCACTAGTAAAACCCTTCCTCGTGTTGAGGTACAAAATTATTTCCTTTTCCTTTTAAAATGAGAACAAAAAAAGTAAAGCAGAGAAAAGTACATCAAAACCAGAGCAATCTCCTTTGAATTTCACCTTTATACCCACTTCCGCCAGGCTTGAATATGGCTCAGTTTCTGAACGTAAGTTTCTTTCAGGTCCTGCTTCTTAGGCTGGTGTCCTGGGATGCTTTGCAGGCTGTGTGTATTTCTGAAAACAGAGATAGAAAAGAGTTAATATTTTGAAGACAGTATGTTTATTAGCCCTTCCCCCTCTGCAAGTGTGTATTATATGAGACATGCTACATGGTACTCCCCCATGCTTTGCCGAGTACTTCTGTTTCTATAGCAAAGATCTTTAAAGGTTAGTATCATGCAGTTCATCATTTGAACTAAGAGGAGGGTGTTTCTGGTGAGATCATAGTCTCCCATTAAACATGGAAGATGGACCAGATTTGCCACCATAAAATAATACCAGCAGAGGTTTTATACAGCAACTGACACACAATAGCCTTTACATTGTACAATTATTAATCATTTGGAAGAAATGCATTTAGATTGGCATTTACAAATTAAGTGGATACATATCTGCAAAGGCAGTGTTTTGCCAAAATTCAAATACAGCTTTCTTCTTAAAGCAGATTTACCATACTGTGCTGAAAAGCTTTTAGTAGGCTGGAAGCAGCATAGAAAGAGAAATGCAGGGTGATTAATATCTGCTACTTATTCTGAAAATAGAGGGCCAAATCTACCTTTCAGCTATTCTGATATATCCCAATTGTTTTAGCATGTGAAAGATCATTTTTAGGTTGCTAAGGCTTGAAGGCCTTGTGTACCTTAGTTTTAGTATGCAAGGGCAAATTTATATATGAGTAAACTGTCAACTTAATTATTTTTTTTTCCTGAAAGGTGAATTTATCTCTTAAGGCTCATGCATTTAAAACAATGATAGCATTGTTATTGTAATTTATTCTTAAGTAGTGTTATTTGTGTGTGAGGGTCTAACCACGTATGGCCTTATGTCTATCCGTAGCCAAGCTGAGAGAATGTTGGCCAACAAAACCAAATCAATTACAGTAAAAAAAGAGTAAAATCAAAGGTCTCACCAGAAATCCATTATTAACCCCAAAGGACAGCAAACACTTGAGTTTCAGCCAAGTAAGAAGAGCCATGCCAGCTATAGCAAAATGGGTTTACAATGGGTAAGAGCTATGGTGCCCCTGATGCTCTGGGCAGGTGGGAGAGGAATGAGTATCTTTCAAGGAGCTGCAGCACTGTATTACAAAAGGAAGCCTAATTCTGACCCAGAAGGACAGAAATTCTGGGGTTTGAAGTATAGATCCTGTGAGGATTTAAGCTGTAATAGAAGCAGCTGAAAGGTTAAGCTGCAGCAATCACAGATTTATTTGATTTTTCATCAGATGTATCTCTAGACAAGTAGGAAGTAAGTGCCTGGGAATTATGCCATTCCTGTGATAGTCACTGGTTTGCCTTGCATAAATGCCTTCACTTCTTCCTGGAAGATCACTTGCTCTTCATTTTGGCCATTAAATATCTCCTTAGGGTCCACTTAGAGTCCGATGTATGTGAAAAACATGACAAATCACTGGTGGCCACTCAAGGATAACTGTTTTACAACTGCTGAATTAAACTGTTTTTTTTTTTCAAAGAAACTAAACAAAATTCAAATTGCTTCATAAGCTGTTATTTGCACAGGTAATGTGGCAAGGCCCAAGTACCTTTCTGCCCTTATTCTGGATCCTCCATACTCAGTTTTCTGTAGCCTGTACCAGCACCTTTGATTTAGAGTAGAGTACGTGGGGAGCACATGTAAACATGCTGTTTATTTGTTTGTACATACAACAGCTGGGCACCTGTCTTGCATGAGCATTTGTTGCTGCTATATGGTAAAAATTAAACAACAATAGCACTACACAAAAATGTATAGAGAATAAATATGTAATCAGAAATATGCAACTGAGCTGGCCTATTTCTGGACCCAGGCAAGGCTGACAGGTTAAAAGGTTACAAAAGGTTACAAAAAGAAAAAAAAAAAAGAAAAAAGGCATTGTTATTGGTTTTTGTTGCCATGTTAGAGAGTAGATACATCAATGTGCCAAAATTTCTATTCTGACAATAGCTTGTAGAATCTGTATAGGTGCTGCTATTGCATAACTAGATGGCCATCAGTCTAGACTTGCTCTCTGCTCTTCAGAGTGATTTTGTATCCTTCTGCTATGGGATTCCATCAGAAATTCCACCCCCCCTTTTATGTGAATGATAAATGCTGTACAAATTTGGAATACTATCTAAACAATCACTTGGCCATTTACACCTGTTTTTTCTAGTAAGATATTGTAAATATTTGAGTACTCAAAATTGCAATAGAAATAGTGGGAAAAGAAATAAAGAAACTTGCAAAATGTCTTTCTATGGCACCTCATGTCACATCACAAGCTGAGTTTTTTCTATGACTGCTTTTTTTCTTATGCAACTGTGAGTATGTTTATATTACCTTACCTGTTTGCTTGGCATCTTGAAGGTCTTCATTCTCTTCTCAGAGTACTGGCACAACAGATTGAAATCTGTTCCACATGTGTACTGCTAGCAAAATTCTGGACAGTATTCTCAAAAATAGACTCAGCAGATGATTTAAGTGGGCATGCAACACAACAGGATTTTCTAGTGTTGGTAGTTCAATTAGCAGTGATGATGGAGCCTGTCTGCTGTGGCTCTTAGTGTCTGTCAAGCAGTGAGACTGTATTTCAGCCTCTCCATAAATCTCCTCTGCTGTTCTCATGAGGCATATGGGAACACATTTGAAACTTACAGCACTTGTGATGTTGTAACTGGGTGAGGTGTTCTAGATGAGACACTGTGATGCATACCACATAACTGTGTAATTTTTGTGCTCTTTAGGAAACCCAGCCTTAAAAGGACTGGCATAATCTGTGGATGTGCAGAGATACAGGGATCTGATTTTATGTTTTTATCACAACTTTGTGGAGAGTGATTAAAGAATGTGCCTTCCAGTTAGAAAAAACAACTGGAAACAACTTATTTTAAAAGGTTGTTGAAAATATTCCAGAGAAAAGTCATGAAAACAACTGGAGAGAATGTTTTCCTGAGAGGAGGGACTTCTATCTCTTTGCCTCTCCAGGAAGAGTAAGAAGAGTGTTGATTATGTGTATTTAATACCAGGTCTTAAAAGGCTGCTAATCTATCAGAGAAAGTCTCCTGGAGTCCAAGGGAGAGAGGTGCAAGCCAGACAAGTTAATGAATAAGAGATAAAGAAAAAGGAATGCATTTTTATTAGCAATGAAAATGATTACACATTAAAACAAGTGGATAGTTCAGACTTTCAAATCAAGACTGGCACAATCACTTTCTGGAGTCAGTTTTCTGCTAAGCACAAGTCATTTAGCTCAATACTATGCTCTATGCAGTGCAGAAGGTCAGCTTAGGTGGTGAAATGGTCACGTGGCGGTAAAATGTGAAGACCTATTGTTTGTGACCAAGGGGAAACACTTTTACTCTATCACATTGAATTTTTTAATTATAGGCAGAAAGATTTTAATAATTTATATGCTAAGTATCCTGCTGTCCATGGCTGGATTCAGTCACATCCAGCTCAGTGATTTCAATGTGGTGAGGTGATTTTGAGTTGCCTGTTCTGCTGGGACCTATTCCAGAATGTGGTGTGACCCTCTCTGTTCAGCCTCATCATCAAAGGTAGGTTACTGGGGGAGTGCAGTCCTGTGCCTGCAGATACGTTTTGCAGGACAAGGCTGATGCATTATCTCCAGTGTGATGTGATGTTTGCCAGTGAGTGAAATACCTAGAAGTCCAGCTCTATTGGTCGAATGTCTCTGAGACCTTGAGATGAGAAGACAGACTTTTTCTGCAGTATGCTCCCTGTTGCCTTCTGATTCCCGGCAGTCATCAATGGGAGCTGCCTGCTTCTAAGGGTACAGCTGTGTGGTTATTATTTAACACCACAGCCTCTTTACAGCATTTACTCTTCTTTAATTTGTTGTCTTGCTTCATATTCTGTATTTCATTTCTCTCTGAAGTGTTTCAACTCAGCTTTTAGCTTAATGGAACATATTTTTTGCAGTAATCAGTCAAGATTTTAAACCAGAGATGATATGCTCTTAAAAGTACAAATAGCAGGTCAAGTGCAATTGCCATTTAGAATCAAAAGGAGGAAAATATGTAGCCGCCATTTGAATGTTTGTGTATGTTTGCCTGTGAGACAATGTCATGAGATGACTTCTTTGTTTATTCCACCTCTTTGGCCAAATTCTGCTTTGTGTCTTCAGTGTAAATCCAGGATAATCTCTTGAATTCAGGAGAGAGAATTTACTTTACCCTGATATTAACTGAAATCAGATTTTGACCTGAATTTTCCAGTGCATCTGCTGCTGCAGTATCTTCCCACTGAAGATGGTGTCATTAGGGCTGAGTTTGCTAAATGGATTTTTTCCTTAGCTCATATACCCATCCCATCTTATGTGTTTGATTTACTTACATTGTTCTTACATTTAATCTCTGCCCATTTAGTAATATTTACTGTCATTTTTTATCTGTTAGTTTCACAATGCAGCTCAAAAAGGTTACAGGAGTGCATACAGCATAAAAAGTTAGAAATGCATTATGTGCAGATATCTTCTGCACCTCTCTGTCTCAGTTTTGACAGTTTCGTTTACGGGAAGGATTGTTCATTCAAATGCTTGGTTTATATAAGAGTATTTAACCGCAGCTGTAAGTGTACTGCAGAGAAGTATTTGATTTTTTTTTATATATTTTTGCTCTAATTGTTTGTGAAGTCCTCCAGGAGCTCTACAAAACCCCGCTTTGTACTGCTAGGGCCAACACTGGGGTAGGATGGGCTCAAAATGGAGAGGACCCACACAAAATTCATACTCTGTTCATCACTGGGTCTTTGGCAACTGAACCAAGTGAAAAACTGCCTTTGCTGGAATTTTCCTACTGATACCAGTAGGAGAGGTTCTCAGCTCCATTCCCTGTCTCTAGCATTTGTGTACTTTTTAAGATGGTGATCCTGGTAACATGGAGCTGAGCTTTTTTTTCTGGAGAAGGAAGAGAGGCATTCTTCTGGCAGTACCGCTATAGCAGAGGGTAAGAGAATTCCCAAGAGGCAGGGTTGGAGGACAAATTTTTCAGGGGATAGGGACTAGCACTCCTTTAGTAGCAATTATTTTTAAAGCACAGGTCACAAGGTATGCCACACTCCAGAGCTCAGGTGGCATGCCAGGCAGCAGTCTTGCCTCTGCTGATCTGCGTTGTGACCAGTATTAGCAGAGGCAACAGATACGGTTAGCTTGTATCCGTGGTGAAAAAAGGTGTGTTTTGGTTCAGGCCTGTCTTGTGCTGACTGCATTCTGGGCTTTACTTGCAAAGCCAGTACTGAGGAGGAAATGAACATAGAAAACAAATTCCTGCTGACTGCAGAGGAGCTGCTAGGGTAGCTGGCCAAACAAAGCGTACCCCATATAAATGCATCTCCACAACAAAACTTAAGCTTATGCTAGACCAGAGTTTGACAAAAGTGAAAAACATAGGTATTGTGAAGTCTTATTTCATGTGTACCTGGCTATTAATGAGACATGTGCCCCTGGCTATTACTGAGACATGTGCCCTCTTCCAGAAGACTCAGGATTGGAGGAGGCTGGCAATGCTCCACTCTGCAGCCACCAGCTGTGGGGACAGCAGCAAGCCCTGGTGAGTCTGGTGTGCTGTGGGGAGAATCCAGCTTTCCTCACGCTATGCACAGGCTACGGAGGGCCTGCTTGCACGCTGATGCAGGGTTTCTGGCAGGTGTCTGCAAGGCCTGGTGGAGATCCGCTCCTAAGGTGTGCTGCCCAGCTAGCAGACTCCTAATGGATCTCTCATTTTTCAGGCTTGCTTCAGTACCAGGTTCTGCTCGTGTGCAAGCATGTGGATACAAAGTGTATTTACATGCAATGCACTCATTTTACGTTTGTGTAGGTTTAGGATGTGGGACATATATTTCTCTCCTGTAGGCTGTGGTCCTTTTCTCCAAATGCTGGTGATAGGAATGGGGATAGGCTGTGCCATTTCTCTCCACTGCTGTTATCATCAGCACTCCCTTTTCCATCTTTTAGTCGTGGAGGTAAGGTGTTTTTTGTATAGGTGATCACCCACTTTGGAACAGATGTGTGGCCACAGCAGTTGGTCTGCATCTACATAGATCCTAAATTATTGGCAAGGTTCAGTCCTGCAGTTAAGCAGCCAAGGTAAGATTCAAACACTGGCAGAAGTCAGCTTGATGCCTGTGCACCCCAATTTAATTCACTGTCTTTAGGACTGAAGTTGCAAATGAGCCTTTTCCAGGCAGGGGTTAATTTCAATGTTTGCAAAGGCAGCTGAGTGCACTGAGGTTAAATTCCTCAGTAGCTTCTATCTGTTTTGTACAAGCTGTCCATCTGATTGGCAGCTAAACCACCCTTACAGCTGCTTTATTGAGCTTGAACATTGCAAACTAATAATGTATTCTATAAAATTTAGTACAGTCTCTTAAATATTAAAGGTTTTAATGGAAGCTTTTGCTGAAAGGAGAATGTAAAATAAGTTGAAAAGCTCAAGGACTTCAATGAAGTTTCTGTCCACTATGTGGACTAAAACCTTTGTCCAATCTTTTTGGTTACTTCAGAGTAATAGTGTAGATCATATTTGCAAGAATAAAGTGTATCTTATTGCACCTATATATAACACTGAGAAAAAAAGCAGTTGAACAAGTGGTAAGTAAACCGGAGTGTTAAGCAGCATTTTTGAGGGCATATTTGATTTTCTTGGATTAGCTTAATTTTAAAACTTTTTGGCTTTGGATGAGAGAATTCTGTTATTGTTAAAGGTACAAAATTAGAAGAGGTGTGAGAAAGGTTTGCTTTGTTTTCTGATTATCTTAACGTTTTTTGGGAAAAGCAGCATTGACTACTATGTGTGCTCTGCAGCAGTCCTCCTAAAATGGTGATAACTGGCCTTTTCCCAGGTGACTCTGAATTCCATGTCTTCTTATCCAGCAAATGTGCTACCTTCAAACTGTAAATATATAAGCTCAGTCTTTTTGCACAAAGCGCTATAAATGGCACATGGGCACTTTGATTCTTTCCACAGTATGCATCCTACTTTAGAGGCAAGCTTGGCTCCATGTGGCTGCAAGAATGGACTCAATCCCGTCCTGGCCTTGCCCCTCCTTTCTGACCTCCATTTTGTCTTCTTTTCACAGTTGTGCATCACATCAAGCGCCACAATATTGTTCTCAAAAGAGAACTGGGAGAAGGAGCCTTTGGGAAAGTCTTTCTGGCAGAATGCTATAACCTGTGTCCTGAGCAGAGCAAGATCTTGGTGGCAGTGAAGGTAAAAGAATCTAGAGTTTCCATTACTAATTCATGGTTGCAACTAATGCTATTTTATTTGTAATTTATCATGTTTGCCTATTCCATGGTAGTGTAACTGTTCTGATACATGTGGAAGAGTTCACAAGGCTAATTAAGTGTTAAGAGAATGCGGTGTTTGATCTTGTTGTGGATTATAAAATGAGACCTGAATCTCTTAAGGAAAAGGAGGAAAACAGATTGTGTCACAAGGGGGCAAAATCCTTTATGATCTATCTAGAGTACAATTACCGAAAAGTAATGTCTAGGTCATTAAAAATACAAGTGACATATGTGTTACGTGTCTACAAAAGTAATCTATTACTAGCTAAATGAATAGGTTATGCATATAATTTCTAGGCAAAGAATGCCTTTCTTTTTCAAGACTATGACATTCTTCAAGTCAGCAACTGAAATTATCTGAGGGTAATTGTCATTAATATAGCTACCAGGATAGTATTGTCACGTACTGTTAAACACTAGCAGTATGGAAATTCAAAAGTCATCATGTGTCAGACCTGGAGGAGTGCTTCTTGATTATATACAGTTCCAATCAGTGATCCCAAAATAAAGTCCAAAGGATGAGGAAAATGCATGAAAACATGTTTGGAGTTTCAAGTATACAGATGAGTTTTACTGGAAGGGAGGGAAAAAGAGATTTGTTTGATTCTCCTAAAGGGCAAAGAGTGCTTCTTATGTCAGGAATCTGCCAAGGATTAAAAAGATTGCCAGACTGATCTCAGAGCTTGGAGACCAAGCCTACTTCATTCCATCAAGTCTTTTCATCCTCCTAAAATTCAAGACCTCAGGTTGGCTGTTGATCTAAGCTAAGGATGTAGCTAGAGGACAATATCAGTGAAATTACTCTCTCAAAATTTTCAAAGTTTCCCTGGAAACAATCTCTTGTCTCCATCTGTAGTGTTCTGCCAAAAACTGAACAAGGTGTCCAGCATTTGAAGTATCTCATTAAATGCAGGTGGAATAGGTGTTTGGAATTTGGGCTGTGCCTGGGGATCAGAAAATAATTTTATCTGACGAGTTACAGTTAGGCAACCATGTGTACATGGATGAAACCATACAGTAAAAGAGATGGAGTAGATCGTATTTTTGAATTTGGTAACAAGAAGTAGAGTTTTGGACCTGAAAGTGAGAGAACATGAAAAGAGTAGAGTGCTCCATCAAAAATAACACGTTTTTGGGTTTGCCAAGGTTACAATCTTTATGATACTTGGGAGTTGTTTGGTCACGTTGACCTGTGAGAAGAAATTAGGCCCTGAAGGGACATAGCATAGACAGGAGAAAGGAAGAGATAGGAGCTGACAAAACTAGATCTGAATGAATTTTCTATTGTACTTTGGTGAAGCTACAGTGGAAATTGTCTTTCATCTGTCACTTTAGGGAACTCCTTGATAGCAAAATAAAAGTATTTCTGTTCACTTGCTCTGTTTCAAAGTCATGACCAAATGGAGCCTAGCACTTCTGCTGTTCAATGCTGCACTGCACTTTCTCTCTGCATAGTTCAAAAGGAAGAGCATTCAGCCTTTAAAGGTAGAGGTGTCTCCATGGATTTAGATGAGAAATTTGTTAGTTTTCTGGACAAGTTTTCATACCTTCTTCTTTTTTTTT
>VZRE01012754.1:2992-15999 GCA_013396775.1 Cephalopterus ornatus | reverse complement strand
TTTTTTTTTTTTTTTACCAAATCCACTCTTTGTAGTGTCCTTAATAAGCATCTTACAGGCAGCTGTGAGAAGAATCATCTCTGGGGACAGGTTATGCCCATTCTATGTTTCTGCCATTGGCTCTTAAAGACATGATTCTAGCTGCTGTCAAAGACCAAATTTTTTGGTGAACTGAGCCACTGGATCAATCGTCATGTAAGAGGGATTCATTGCCTAACACTTCTCACTTTTCCTGTGATAACAACATAGATCACAAGTATCCTTCAGTCACAGTGGAGGTCAAGGAATGGGACCTAACTGGAGCGCAGACAACTACACAGAGGACTGTGTCTGCACCCCACTGCTGAGCACAGGCTTTGGCAGTGTCTTAGTTTTAGAGGAGCAGACTTGGATGACAGCAGCAGTGGGTAGCTCCTACTGACAGACAGCAAGGGCTTTAGAGAGCTTCAGCCCCATGGGCAAAACTAGAACACACCGATCACCATGACGTAGACAAGTGGAATATGTACTTGATGAGGAGTAAGAGCTAGTGCCAAGGGGATCTCAGCAGGAAGGAGGCACAGTCTCACCTGCACAATATGCATCAGAATGCTGGTGGTCCCTGGCAGTTGCCTGTGCCTGCCAGTTGCTGGACAACTGTAAGGTTCATGCCTGGTGCTGAGCACCCCTCCTTATAACTCGGGATGTTTGCTTCTTCTTTTCAGCCAGCTGGTATCCAAAATGCTGACATTGCTGCAGCAAATTATTTAGGAGCTAAGAGGCCCAGAAAAATCTGGGAAGATAAAAAAAATCAGGCTTAGCATAAACATCACAAAGAGCTTGAGCTTTTGCACCTTGGGAGAGGAGAAAGAAAATTTGCTTAAATTAGTTTTGATTAGTTTAGTCTTTTTGAGGGCAGCACAGAGTGTTTAGAAATGCTTGCCATGGGACAAACCCAGTGAACATGGGCACTGTGCTAGCTTTCCCTCATATGAGTTACCACATCATTTCAGCACACTATTTGCTGCAGGCACTTTTAGAGAACAGGAGGTGGAGGAAGGAAAAGTTACCCTTTCCTTGAGGGGCATTTTGCTGTGCTATTGTGGTTGTTCAGGCCTGGCTCAGTGCTGTCTCCTCATAGGATTCGATACCCAGGCATAGTCTCGCATTAGTTTAACCTGTCCAGAGCTGGAGATGAGGCTGACTGACAAGGCACAGGTTAGCAGCTGCCTCTGGCTGCCTTGGGAGATTGGAGGGGGATTCACCCTGTTCTGCTCGAGGGTAGAGCTCAGCTAGCAGACTGCTGTGTGCATGAGATCAAGAACAATTTCATGGCACCCTCACAGGAAAACCAAAGGTTTCCAAATCTTTGGATCTTCATTTCCAAGAAGGAGGAAAACCACCCCTTCATTTCTTGAGGACACATACTACTCAGCTTTTGCATGGTGTTGGGGAGCAGTGGCAATGATTTCATAGGAGAAGGCTGAAACAGTAGAAAGGTCATGTGTCACAGGAGTTTCAATACCAAGTCCTGCTGATGTTGGTGACAGCCACATCCTCCTGCTCTTGCTCTGACTTGCCCATGAATGCAGCTTTGTGGTGTCAGCATGGGGTAAGGAGCTGGCAGTTCACACTTACTACAGAGCACAAGTCCAAACAGACTGGATGGACAAGGAGTCTATGGAGGAGACTAAGCGAGGGCTAGTGGTCCAACTGTCACAGTGATGAACTCAGCAGATGTGGTGCTCCTGTAAGAACCGGGGAGCTCCCTCTGTTGCCCAAGGAAGCTTGTCCCTCTTCCTTAAGTGCTGGCTGGAGTGGCTGGAAAGTACATGTGGTTGAATCTCAGATGCTACTTGGGAAAACCTCCTGTCGACTGGTGAGAGTGCTTTATATGCAGAGCTTTGGTGTACTTGTCAGTAATGATAATAGTAATTAATATGTCTTTTTCTCTCTTTGTGCTCTTACGGTTTTATTTTGGTTTTTTTTTTCTCTTGTGCTGAGATCAAGTTAAATGCATTAGTCAGTGTCATTTCTATGTAAATTCTACATACTTATAATTTTTTCACCTTCCAGTCTCCTCTTTGCCTGACTGTGCCAGCTCTCTCTCATGCATTGTGTCTATTCTGTGCACTGCATGAAATAACAAAAAGGAGATTTTGCAATGGTGGGTGATAAAAATTCAAGTCACTCCTTGGTGAAACCCTGCATGAGTTTTACCTGAATTTTAAACTGTTCTGCATTTTGCTGTTTGACAGAAAATGCAGAATTGCCATGGCAACTGCTCTGTCATATGATAATTTTGCAGTTTCTGTGAGATAAAAAGCATCTTCTCAAATATGCAGTATATCATCCTCACAGAACAGAGCTGTCAGCATTTTTACTCTCCTTCCAGGGAAAGAGCCCATTGGAAAGAGGATTAGCCTCTGTTTCTCTCTGTCAGTTTTTTTCCAGGTTGCTATTATTTAAAAATGGTTTTTATATGAATTGTTTTTCTAATTCTATTGAGAGGAATTATAGTTCAATCACTTTATACATTAAACTACCAAAGGAAACTCAAATAACAGAATTATTCCCTGTGGCTTCATTACGTATAATGTAGACTGGACTATGGGTGGGTGCCTCTATCATGTTAAAGCCTCATCCCAGAGCTTGGAAGTGTCCTCACTCAGTTCAGATGTGATTGTGTGTAGACCATAGTGGGCAGCAAATTTGATATCCATGATACAGCTGTGTATACTGACATGTTGTGCCTAGTGAAGCCTTGATGATGCAATATCCTTGTTGCATCATTATTGGTAAAACTTATGGAAGAAGGATTCTGGGCCTGAAAAGATTTAAGATTCATAAGTAGATTCCTCAGGAAAGGGACAGCGGCAGCATAAGTGATTTCTCTTGCCTCTAGAATCCAGAGCCTGAAATCCACAGGGAAAAGCCCCCGGACTTGGAAGACAGCTATCTAGTCTGCCCTGCTCCTTGTTCCCCCATCTGAATCTTATTATGCTAGCTTTTCATTTTTCAAGAACCAGGGTTGCAGTTTCACAAGTAAAGCAAGTGTTTTTTTCTGACAGTCATCTACTAGTCCCTTTGTCACACATGCATACATATAATACTAGAAAAATGGACAGAATTGTCCCTATGGAACAAAAATCTTGAACAAACCATGACTATTGTAGCTAAAAATTCAGTTTGTTGGTAGATTCAGTTTGTTCTGTGTCTCTTCTGATGAGTGTGGTTGATCCCATATTGCTCTGTATATTAAGTCAGGATGGAAAATAAAGTGACTAGATGGCCAGGAAAAAGCATCTTTAATTAAAACTTTGCAACTACTTTTGTGTCTTGTCTTCTATTGTATTAAGCCTAAGTATTGTTAAAATTCAGAGGTACAGAGCCCATACAGGAATTTCTGTAAAGAATAATTTGTGAACGTTGGTAACTTGCCATCTTTCCTTTGCAGTTTTAAAAATATTGTTTGAACAATTATAGTGAAGCCACTCTACATCTTGAATATAGATTCTGTTAGTGGTTTATTGCCAATTATAATTATTCCTCATTTAACTGCTGTCAGAACTTGCTTTTTTTTTTGGTGCATGAAAGTGTTGCCTTGCTCATGAACTGTAGTTCTTAAGAAGAAGTCTGAAACAGCCTATGTTTGACAGTTTAATTAATATTTCATTATACAAGATTTAAGCCTCCTATTTGATCCAGTGTTGATATATTTCTTTCAAAATTAAAATATGCAAGAATTTAGAGCTATATAAATAAAAAGGGGTGAGAAAAAGTGACACTCCAGAATTCTGTTCTGCATCTGCCTTCGTCTCTGCCTAATTTTAGGCGTGTGAGTAGATTTACAGAGTTTCGAAGGACTTTCTGGCTCAGATTGCAAGTTCTGATCCAGGGACATAAGCTTCTGTAAATCTGCCTAAAGTGTAGCACACCATAGGGGCTAACATCAGCAACAGCAACGTTAATAATACATAAAGAATGCATCTATCTTACCACCAACTATTTTAAACAAGCAGAGTTTTATTTTAAAGAACTAACAAGAAAGGTCAATACAAACAGGATACTAAGGGTTCTGTAAGTTAAATGTGAAAGCATACAAACCAGCTGTATATTTTTGGATAAAATCAGTTTATTTGCTCTGTGTTTTGAAAACACTTGCCACAGAAAGAGCATGAGTATTCCTACATCCTCTTACAAGAAAAATTGTTGTTTAGGATAACATGTGGCAGGAGAACGAAAATTGTACTGCCATTATTTAATTGCACTTAAGGATCACATCTGCATTTCCAAAAGAGTCGTTAAGAAAATACTTCCTTCATCCTCTATGCTGTAGTGTGTCCTTATCTTACCCTTACAGTGCCGTCCTACGTGTTCCCTACCTTCTGCAAACATCTGTCCTTTACATTTTCATTTTCTGCACCAGACACTGAAGGATGCCAGCGACAATGCCCGCAAGGACTTCCACCGTGAGGCGGAGCTGCTCACTAACTTGCAGCATGAGCACATTGTCAAGTTCTATGGCGTCTGTGTTGAGGGCGATCCGCTCATCATGGTCTTTGAATATATGAAGCATGGAGATCTTAACAAATTCCTCAGGTAAATCCATGAACATATATTGTGCTGCTGAGCCAAAAGTGGGCAGAGAAAGTAGGTGTTACTGGTACTTAATGTCAAATTTACTACTACCAGTGGAAAATACTGACATCTCAGAGTACAAATTGTGTGACTCTTGACTTCTGTGCTGGGATATGGGGCACTTGTCTCTTTGCCTGTTTGGAAGTACCATTAAGTCAAGACTTAGGCTTTTTACCAAACAAAGGTGAACCCAAGAAGTACTGTTTCTAATATATTTCAGGGTATTCTGAAATGTTTGGTTATAAATCCTACCGTAGGACTCATTTTCTTGCAGGCTTTCTGATAGCACTTGGAAGATCCCACTCAACACCTATCACTATCTGTAGGCGTCTGAGAGCTTTTGAAGTCTAAACCCTTCTCTCTTCCCTCTTCTCAGTGTTTTGGAAAGACTACCATAAGTCTGCAGCAAAAAAAATGTGAGCCACGGAAGCTTCTGTGAATTGGAAAATACTGCATCTTGGGGTCTGGATTAGGGCTTTATTTCATAAAGCTGTTCAGGAATGTGCATCAGAAATTGAAATTTGACAGTAAAGCAGTCATAAATAAATATATGATACTTAAGATTCACAATAATAGGTGATTTATGAACCAGGAAGTTGTGAACAGAGGCTTCATGTATATGCCATTTCCACTAGCCTGCACTCATTAACATAAAAATAAGCAATTAAGAGATAGCTTTTGCTACTATATTAAAAATATAAGGACTGTTGTTTCAGCACCTTCTATGTAATTTTCATCAAAATATATCACAAAGACATTTCAACATACAGAGGTCTCTCCTGCTGAAGATAACTCGGAGTTACCACCACTTTGGAAAGATACCTGTAACAAAGCTGTAAAACAATCAAACCTGATGTTCCTTTAAGTGGGTTCACATTTTCTATCTGGTTGAAATGACTAGTGATTACTAGTACCACCATATATGCACTTTTGATAGCCTATGTGAAACGAGTTTGCTGTCTTTCTGACCTCTGTTGAACAAATAGCCACATCGTAAAAACCAATGACATCAGCTAGCATGCTCCTTTATTGGCAGGGTTGACAAGTTTGGCCTGCAGACTGGGGTCTGAACTGGGAATGCAGAGGAAAGACTACTACTTTTCCTAGACTGATTGTCTCTCTGGCAGAGGATTTAAATATATATATAAGAATTCAGGGCATTTACATTGGCCTGCATGGTCTTCTGCTGTGAATCATAAGACAACTGCAGTTTCCCTAGATGCCATCCTAGTATGTTTTCAGAACACTGAATTTTCATTAGAAGAAGCCAGATTCTCAGCTGATGAAAAATAATTTCTTATTCCATAAGAAATACTTAAGTTTTGATTCTTTTCCTACCTTTTAACTCTGATTTTGAATTATTTTACAGGAAAGTAGTTCAGACAGTATATTTCCTACTTTAGGTCTTCACTTTTAAAAAAATTATTAATCAGTCCTTGTCTTTAGAACATAAAATGATTATGCTGGGACAAGCTGTTAAACCTCAGCTCCAGTTTGTCATTCCTCTCGTATTTGCTGCAGCTTGTGCTGCAGACTACAGGTTTCTAGCAAAGCGGACTATAAGAGCCTGTATTTCTTACCCTGCAGCGCCACCAAAGGCTGTTGGGAAAAAATTGATCAGAAAGTTTAACTCAAATAAGCCTGGCTGTCTGCGTGCAGCCGAAGGCTCTTTAGGTCTAGGACTAAAGCCTCAAAGTCATGCCTGCCCAATCCTTGTTCTGACTGGTGGAGTCTGTTGTCACTGCAGAAAATATCTCTGTCAATGTTCCTGGCTGTTGTAGACACTGAGGATCACCTAATTTATAACCAGCACCAAGAGACCAAGCAAGGTGGATGGAGCATTAGGAATAATCTCAAAGTTTCATTAGATACAGACCATGTTCTCATGAAGGCTAGCAAAATGTGATGAGTTCTCTAATTTAGCTACTCAGAGTTTCATGTCTGAGAACAGTTATTAAAAAATCCATGCATGGTAAAGGTACAGTGTTTTTCGGTAGGAATTTGCCTGTGAGTTTTAATTGGAGATTTCATATCCTCCCATTTATTCCCCTCTACCAACCAGACCAGGTGAATGGCTGCATGTACATACCCTGTGGCAGAGAGCTGGCTTTGCCTGATACCAGATGCAGTCCCAGCAGTGCTACACACCCTCTATTTCTTTCTCATATCTGTCACTTTTCTCATGAAATTCTTCCCTTGGGGCAATCTTAATATCATATTTCTAATAGGTAGTGTCAGATTTAATCTCACAGATTTGATTAATTTGCAACTCTTTTCCAAACTCGTGCACCCTTCCCCTAGAGATAAATTAAGGTCTCACCTCTGTTGATTAGGAAGGCGATTCTCTGAAACTCCCCTTTATAGGAAGAAAGGGCTTTGAGAGGAAATAAAAATCAGTTCTAGAGTATTTTTCAAAAGCAAAAGTTGAGGGAAAAAGAGAGGTGGTCTCTTAGAAAGAATAGTCTTCAGGAACAGAATAAAAAAGGCTTCTGAAAACACAGGAAAATTGAATGAATGGAAAAGGATACTCAGAATATTATAAGCTGTATCAAATGAAGAATGATTGCCAGATGATCTTGTTAATTGGATAAGGATTAGCTAGTAATTCTTACTGTAAAACGTTGTGGCTATAGTATCTTCAAGATACTAGGATGTACATGCATACCAGAGCTAACATAGTTAAGATGGGTGAAGCACACATGTCCCAGTTCTTCACTGGGTCTTTCTAATGCAAAATGTCTCTGTTTTTGCTGGACTGCATAGAAGTATTCTCCTTAATCAGTTGATTGTTGCATCTTAGAGTCTTGCTATCTTTTGAAAAGCTTGTATTTCTGAAGCTGTTTTGTTGTTTCGTATAGCATGTGTTTTGTGTCCTCATCCTATCCTCAAGAATTCCAATCTCAGATAGGACTCACCCTTGGTGATGAAATAAGCAAAAATTCTTTCCTGCTGTGCATTTGTATAGGAAACTAGATGTATAAATCTAGGATTGCTGCCCTTGTTTCTCAGATCTCAGAAGGAAGTGAACTTTTTCTTCTTTAAGAAAAGATGGAAGGGGTCAATGTCCTGTCTCCCTCTAGAAATCAAGGCATGCCAGTCATAGGAAAAGTGATACTATGCATGCCACTTCATTGCCTTTCCCTCAGTTGTCTTTCACTCTTACAGTGTTACCAAACAGGTGTGTTTGTCAGCCTTTCTCTGGAAAAGATTACTAGAATGGAACAGGAGAAAGGTGGTGCTTTCTGACAGATGGGTATTGTTATGAACACATGTGCCTTATTTCCTTGAGTAATACATTTCCTATTGTGTAAGACTCTTCACACCACCTGTCTTTCCCACAGTGAAGGAAAACAGCAAATGAAAAAAGCCAAGATACAATTTTTTTCCTATTTCACCAAGGAATTTGTAGCCCTTTTGACTGCATTGTGTGGGTTTAAGCTCACTAATGCCCTTCACTTCTCCATCTTACAAGCAGCCTGTCTGTTTATCTGCTTGTGTTTTGGTGCAGGGCACATGGACCAGATGCAGGACTGATGGCAGAAGGCAACCGTCCTGCTGAGCTGACCCAATCCCAGATGCTCCACATTGCCCAGCAGATTGCATCTGGTATGGTTTACCTGGCATCACAGCACTTCGTGCATCGGGATCTTGCTACTCGGAATTGTCTGGTTGGTGAAAACCTACTGGTGAAGATTGGGGATTTTGGGATGTCTAGAGATGTGTACAGCACAGACTACTATCGGGTAAGTGAACTGCTGTAATAGGAAATAAGCTTGATCTTGTTCAGTCTTACCACATTGGTGTGACTGGTTCTGCTTTTACACTCAACTGTCTGTTTGTCAAGTAATTTAGAGGCTGGCATATGGAGAACCTGGTTTTGAGTTAAAAAGTTTTGATAACTTTGGAGAGTTAATCAGGGTAAGATTGTTATGTCTTGTTTATATACCTTGGGTTTAGATTTTAGTAATAAATCACAGAAAGGTCTTTTTCGTTAGGCAAAAATTTTGCATGTTTGCTTGGCTTTAGTGAAGAAGAAGCAGCAGATGAAAATGAAGAGTTGGTAATCAAATTTGGTTCAACAATTTGAAGTTATTAAAATATGTTCTTAAATATTGCGAAGACAAATGGAAATTTTGACTTTGAGGAGATTTAGAATGTTTAAGTTAACTAGAGGAAGTGTAAGTACTGGGCGACAGCATGACCAGTTATTTTACTCAAGAAGAAACTAGGTGAGAAATTGTTATACACTCAGCACCTGAAAGGCTGTCATTAAGCTTTTCCTGCCTTAAGCGAGGGCTTTAGACCTACTTCTTATGGTTGAAAAGCTGTTTTGCGGAGGGTAAGAATAGCCAGTTGCACTTGTTCATTCTGGATGGTTTTGCTGAATGTGGTTGCCATAAAATGATGTCTGAAGTTTGCAAAGACCTTCTAGGATTGCCAGGATAAGCGTAACTGTATGCATTAATTACTGTTGTTGACACTGTTTTTATGCTATGTGGCAAGTCATGTTGTTGCCAGTATTTGCTGTTT
This sequence comes from Cephalopterus ornatus, assembly GCA_013396775.1. Lineage (NCBI taxonomy): Eukaryota > Metazoa > Chordata > Aves > Passeriformes > Cotingidae > Cephalopterus > Cephalopterus ornatus. The sequence goes on along the minus strand of VZRE01012754.1, from coordinate 6,849 downwards.
GCTCTCACATTTGTAATTTCATTATTGGAATTTAAGCTGTCAGGTGTTTGTGGCTTGGGAAAGGCAATCCGTGGCCAAACTGTTAATTTACAAACCCTAGAGTTTATCCTGTAAGATAAACTAACTCATCATCTTTAACCACATGTTCTGTATCTGCCTCTCACATGACTTGTTGCCAGTGAATTCCTTATAGATAAAATGAAGGCCTCTTTATTAGCCACTCAATTTGGGCTGCTATGTTAGTAAAGGAGAGTGTCACCTCAGCATCACTGTTTGTGGGATGTCTGGAAAGAGATTGTCTCTGCATTTGGCTGAGGCTGAACAGGGCAAAGGAAGCTACACACAAGAATTATTGATGAATTCTGATTCACTTGAAAACTGAGAAGTAAGTCTTCCCTGTTAATGGTCTTTTCTTACAAAGACAAATCTCATACTCAGCATATGATCCAGATTCCTCTTATAAATTGTTATTTTGGAAACGTGACACTTCGAGTTATTTGATCAATGTAAAACGAGCCTGACTGCACTTTAGAATGTAGAAAAAATATAGAGGATTGTAATCAGTGCCTCTGTTTGCAAGGACACCAGTGAACACCAAGGGCCAGGGTTTCTCATTTTGCATCTGATTTTGCATATTGCATTTTTGCAGTACTTGTTGGGACTGAAGGCATCTCTGTTCTGTCCTTCAGTGTTTACCATGTTAGTTGTTACACTTAAGAATTAATGTATATGCTGAACAGTGACTGTTTGCAAAGATCTTTACAGTCAGAGGCAGCATTTTTAAACATATGCATTGCTTATTTTTGGAAAAAAAAATAGTAACTGCCTGCTACATAAAAACTACCTGCAAAAAGGAATAGAAGCTCCGTAATCACAGGGGCTTCCAGGAGACAACTGAGGCCTGACTTAAGCACATGATAGTGTACTGACTCTGGCATCATCTTACCTGCTCATATACCTGTGGATTTAATCCTTGAGTTTTACTCGTGAGTATTCAAGCAAAGCTTCTACTCAGTGAAACATGCATTTAGAACAAGACCCATGACCTGGAGAAAGCAGGAGTTCACCAAAGGAAATTCTGGGTAACCCGGATAGTCCTTCGGTACCCCTCAAAAGACCTCATTCAAGGGGTACACTACATTTCCCACTGTCTCTCATACAGAATCACTCTCTTCTTTCCTTCTTCTCTCCATGATCATCACTTACTTTTGAGGTCAAGGAGGGGTTCTGTGTGGTCCACCGTGTAACAAAGGAAACGAAAGAGGGAGTAATGTGAAGAGGGTGCAGTCATGGATGTGAGAGAGGGAATAAGTAAGGTGGGAAAGGTATATTTAAAGAAGTGTTTGTAAAAGACACAAACATGAATGAAAGGAGAAAGACGTAAACAAGTGTCAGAGGGGATGATGTAAAATAGCATAGCTACATCCAAGTTGATGGTGTAAGCTTGCAGGGAGATGGGTGGATATGAAACTTCAAGCTGGGTGGTTATTTGTTCTACACAGTAAGAAAAAAAAAAAAAGGATCATTTATCTGGCCTCTCATGTTCCAGCTGGCTCCTAACTGGTGCAGAGGAGGGACAGAGCCACAGCCTGCCACACCACCGTATTTCACAGTGATAAAAGTTGGAACTTACAGTTGAGCCTGTGAGGTTTTGGCTTGCCCTGCTTGCTGTGAGCTGATCAGAGGCTGGTCATGAAAGAGTCAAGGCAGTGATAACTTCCCAGATGGTTGCCTGAAGAATTACATCCATGGCAGGCCTAAGACAGCGATAACACTGGAATGGCACTGATCTACCATACCCAACTGTTTATATCAGGCTAAGTCTTTTTAACTGCTCAGGCTTAAACACATACAGAGAAGCAGTTCATCCCCAACCCTGACATCTTTATCTGATGCTTGTTGGAGGGATTTACACTACTCCAAAATGTTCTGTAACGAATGGTTTAGCATTTGTGTTTATTAATACATTGGAATTGGTTCTTGGGGATCCTGCCACCCAGTCATGATGTTAAATTTGCCCAAGATTATTATTTATAGCTTGCTTCTGTAAGGTAAGGATGATCCCAAGTGATTGTGCACTGTTAGATTGTAAATGACATTATGCATTGAATCAGCTCAGTTTCTGAGAGATACTTCAGGGAAGAGGGGGAGAGAGCTAAGCCTTGGGCTGGGAATGCATGTGATGCGTGGCCCTGATTGCACAAGCTTTCCTCTTTGTCCCCAATTCTTTTTTCCTTTCTTTTTCATCGGGCAGGAATCTTGTAAGTGGGGGAAGCCCTGATGTACATGCTAGCATCCACTGTAACAGCAATAGTTTTCAATAATCAGACCAGATGAGCCTGGGGACATGAAGAAACTGGAGTGGCTTTTCTTACCCGGAACTGCTGTCCACCCCAGGCCAAAGTAAAACAACTGTCAAGTAATTGGTTTGGTCTGTGTGCCAAACAGCTCCAGAGACACTATGCTGCACTGCAGTCCTTGTAGCACAAAGGATCCTTTCACAAAGTTATTTACTTGCAGAGCTTAGGTCTCAGGTTCATTAGGGCCTTTTATTTGTTTTGTTGGTGACTGGTTTTTGTTGTTTGATTCCCAGCCTCCACAGGTCAGAGTTTCCCGTCTTTCCCTTAGATACCCAGGTATTGCTTCAAAGCAGCTTTCAGTGCTTTAAAGTATTGACATAGAATCATGGGAACAACTACTTTGTTATTATTCATTCTTGCACTCAGAGATAATATATCAGGGCCTTTTAATCTTCCAGTTCAGGTTTGCAAGTGGTTGCTTAGTACTAGATCTTAATATTTTCTGCATTTCTTTATCATAAGCAAACAGCTTAAATAAAAAAAAAAAAAAAAGGAAAAGAAAAGAAAAAAAGAAGTCATCTTGTCCCAGTACTTGGAAAAACTTAACAGGGATATGCTTTAAATATCCAGCCTGGTCAGTCAGCTACAGGCTTGAGCCAAGATTTTGGATGAAACTGTGATCTCACCAGACTAAGCAAGAGCTTTGCCATTAACTTCATTAGGACCAGAATTTCACCCTTCCACATTATTGTTTGTCTAGTGCAGGATAGGGACTCTGTTTCTGATTTAGATTTATGGAGCTTAGTTGTGTAATCCCTATTTAGCTATTGTATAACCTACTTGCCTTTATGCAACAGCACAAGGCTGAAAATAAGGACTCCCTTCCTCTGTTTGTACAAATCACTCAAAACTCTATCAAAAGGCTGGGGCTGTTAGTGAGGTTTCCATCTTCCATTAGGCCTAGTTTGCCCTAAACAGCAGAGAGGCTCACAAATTGCAGAATCACAGAATATGCCAAGTCGGGAGGGACCCACAAGGATCATCAACTCCAACTCTTAACCCTGCACAGGTGCAACCCCAAGAATCACACCATGTGCCTGAGAGTATCATCCAAACACTTCTTGAACTCTGTCAGGCTTGGTGCTGTGACCACTTCCCTAGGAAGCCTGTTCCAGTGCCCAACCACCCTCTGGGTGGAGAACCTTTTTCTAATATCCAACCTAAACCTCCTCTGACACAACTTTGGACCATTCCCTTGTGTCCTGTCACTAGTCACCACACAGAAGAGATCAGTGTCTGCCCCTCCTCTACCTCTCACAAGGAAGTTGTGACTGCAATGAGGTGGCCCCTCAGTCTCCTCTTCTCCAGGCTGAACAGACCTCATACCCTCCTCATACGGCTTCCCCTCAAGGCCCTTCACCATCTTCATTGCCCTCCTTTGGACGCTCTCTGAGAGCTTAATATCTTTCTTATATTGCAGTGCCCAAAACTGCACACAATATTCAAGGTGAGGCTGCCCCAGTGCAGAGCAGAGCAGAGCAGGACAATCCCCTCCCT
>VZRE01012752.1:748352-869389 GCA_013396775.1 Cephalopterus ornatus | reverse complement strand
GCACCGACTGCACTTGAGAGATGGAGTTTAAGGGCTTTCTTTCCTGCGTGGCAGGAGGACTGCAGGTGAAGTTTAGGCTTAGGGTTTAGGTTAGGGTGAATTTTAGTCTTAGTGTTAGACTTCACGTCTGGCTTACGTTTATACTCAGTCTTAAGCTTTGTATTAGGCTTTTTTTTAGGCTTAGAGTAAGGCTTTTTGTTACGCTAAGGCTTAGTCTTGAGCTTAACTTGAACCTATGCTTTTGACTCATTCTCAGGATTAGGATTAGGCTTAGTTTTATACTGACGGTTAATCTTAGTCCTAGTTTTAGACTTAGGGTTTAGTGTAGGTTTAGGTTTAGGCTTAGGCTTAGGATTAGGCTTCATTTTAGGCTTAGGTTTAAGCTTAGGTTTAAACATAGGCTTAGTGTTAAACTCAGGGTTAAGCTTAGGGTTAGGGTTAGGGGTTAGCGGTTAGTGTTGAAAATTCCTCCCAGAACAAAGGTGCCCACACAGAAAGCTCCTGTTGTCCCTGGATTGCCAAGGGTAGGGTACCGACTGCACTTGAGAGATGGAGGGTCAGGGCTTTCTTATCTGGGTGGAAGGGCAATCATTCCCTGGCAGGAGCACTGCGCCCAAAGTGGCCATCTGAGGCTCAAAATTCAATACGGTGTAAGACCGTATTGAAGACGTGTATTGAAGACACGTTTGCAGGCATCAGTCACAGCTAACCAATAAAATAGTGACAAAATAAATCTGAAAACCCTTTCTCCCTTCACCAGATGGTTTTCTTAGGGGCTGTCATTTGGAATCCAAAGAGAGGTCTCTCCTGAAGTAACCACCTCTGTCTTAGAGTTTCCAGCCTGTTGGTATGGAAAACACATGACATCTGCAGAAGTGGCCCCACTTTCACTGAAAAGCGTTTAGAAGTCACCAACTAAGAAAGGGCTAAAAATTGCCTCTCTGTATCCTTTTCTTCCTCGAACAGATGGCATAAGAAGGCAGGTAGTGCTTCTACACTTCCTTGTGACCATGGCCTAATGGCTAGAAAATTCATTCACAGTTCAGGAAAACCAGTCTCCTCTTTCCCCTTGAAAGGGATTCACCCCATACTGTTGATTAGGCTGCCCTTACCACTGCCATATTTATACTGAAAGATAGTCCAGCCCTACAACCCTTATAATCAGAACTAAAAATCAAAATAAATTCAGGGAAAAAAAACAAACAAATTTGCTATCCCTTTTACAGGCAATAAGCTGAGCCAGGGACACTAAGATTATGAATACAGAGTAATAAATCAGATGAATAGCTGAGAGTTAAGATCCTATTCCCTAAACAATAGCACAGTGATTTAATCTTTCACTGGGGATCCATTCTGGTAGGTTTATGTAGCATGTACAAATGCACAGCAACAAAAGTTGGAAGCTCCATAGAACCTGATATTCAAAAGTATGTACACAGGCAAGAAATTAGATTATTGATCTGTCTCACCGGTATTTTGCCTTTTGTGTGGATTTTAGGCTGTTAAAAAAATACCAGGTGAGCTGAGGGAAAATACTTAAGGTACAGTAAGTAACACAGAAATCACATGCATTAACCAACTGGTTTTGATATTCAGAGGTATTAAATATTACTGAACTATTGTAAATTACTGAAACAGAGAATCAATTCAACTCAATTTATGTTAAATCTGAACTAAAGCCTGCTTTTATTTTTAGGATTTTTAAAATCATTTATTCTCTTCCTTACAAGCTTAACATATTAACTATTGACTGCTTTGAAAAGTTGGTGTGACCTGCAAACAGTGTGGAACAAGATGTCCATTGCTCTTTGGGGGTACCTTGGTTTCAAAGTGTTTCAGAACTATATTTATTTAAGCTAGAAAGTAATCAGCTTGTTAAATCAATATACATATCATTGTTATACATAAAAAGGGAATTGCCCACAGGAGGCTGCACTAATTTAATTGTTTGTTTCTAAAAATTTTCCCAAGTTCATAAAGCTGTTTGCTTCTTTGTATATTCAGACACAATACAAGGTTTACAAACTGTAAAATAAAGAGTTGATTTACGATGGGAACAACTAACACTAATAGAATGAGGAGAGACTGTGTTTAGCAGGTGAGCAACCAGACACCAATTTGTGTGCACTCTCATGCAGTTTGGTTACAAAATAATCCAAGTCTACCTGTGTGAAATAGCAACATATGCAATAAAAATGTCAGGGCAGCACCGACCGTGTGTGAGATCAGGCAGCAGACCTGCCCTCACAAGGTTTGAAAATCAAACTCCCACATCCAAGGGGCTTCACTGCAAGTAAGGGCTACTTGGTGCAAAACCTGTTAGTCCAAGAGGAGAAACTCAACATTTTGTGAGGCAGCTTGAGAACACTAACTTGGATAATATATGGAAGATTAGAAAACCTCCATCTATAGACAAGCTGTAACATCTAGCCACCTGCATCTTTGTACAGAAGCAAAAAGCTTGACTTATTGAGAGACATCTATAAATGAGTGTCCAAGCATCCTTTCTTTGCAACTGTCCCATGTTTGTGTATGGGGCTTGAAAAGGAGCACTGGCTGAAAGGACAACCTTGGTGGCATGTGGAACTTTCGGAAAGGTTCAAAGTTTCTTCTCTCTTCCCCACAAGGAGTGGTGACCCCTAAAAACAGAAGCCAACCTTGGGGACACAAGTGGCATGTTTCCCTGATGGCAGTTTACAGAAGAGGCTTCTTGAACTCTGTCTCATTGCATACGTTCCTGTTGCTCATGGGTGGGATTTCATTATTTTGTACCTAAACTTCATGTCAAACTGCATGAGAGTAGGCACAGGTCAGTGTCTGGTTTCTCACCTGCTAAACACAGTCTCTCCTCATTGTGTTACTCTGCACAAGGGTGACACACAGGGCTCATTCCACCACTTACACAAAGGACACATGACTCTACTTCCCCTTTTGGGGTAGCAGCAATAAGGAGTTATAGGGAGCCCCTGATATTTTCTAAGTCATGACCACCTGGAGCCCTATCTGTAGCCAAGAACTGGAACCATTTTCACGTATAAGGGGATGTACACAAGCTGTCACATAGTGGGTCTCTGTAACACAGCACCATTTCAGTGCTGCTGGCCTTCCCTCCCCTCCCACCACGGCAGGATTGCTGGGTTCTGCCAAGCTGCAGAACCTGAGAAAAAGCAACACTGTGCTGCTTTTGTTCTTGCGAGGGGGGAGGAGAAAAAAAATAGCACTTTCTGAATGGATTAGGACTTGGAAGAGATTTAAGTCATGGAAGGGTATCAGGAAATAAGAAAATGGGGTCTCCAATCTGAACAGTCTTTAAGAAAGCTCAGCAAGAAAGAAGCATTAATAAATCAGAGGTTTAGTTATCCTCTTGGCTTAGCTGGGGCATTGTAAAGCTCTCAGAAAGCTTTCTGAAGAAATCTGTGATTCTAGCAGAAGCTACATTACCTTTCTTCACTCTACTGCAGTATGAATTTTCCCTTCCCAACTCGAAAAACTTATATGCACTGTGCAAATACAATGCTATATGTGAGTAGGTACAATCACATACAGAAACATCTCTTCTAGCTTATGTATTTTAAAAACTCTTCCTGTCACTTAAGAAACTACATCCACAAAGAGATGGAACAACCATTTATCCTAGAGGGTAACATTTGCACAAGACCATTGTGTCCAGCCACTCAATGTTTCCTGCACAGATCACAACTAATCTACCAAAATCTCTATGCACAGGCAGTGAGTCCCAGGTATTGTAGTTGTTGCACACACAGAGACTAACTACTTGATGTACAGCCACTGGCTCTGGTTCATTCTGTAATACCTGTATGGCTCTTAAAACTTACGAATTTGGTGGTTGCAAATAGGTCAAACCACAAGAAAACCAACCAAACCAATTAGAATCCAGACAAGGTATAAAATTCCCCATCCTGCATCAGCAGTCCACAAAACCATCGGGAAGTCTCTGCCTCACGGGATGGCTCTGACTCGCTGCTCAGACATCTGTCTAGGGCTATTTACTCCACCCTCAGGGCTGTGTGGATTCCTACCCCTTTCAGTCCACCTCACAAAGGATCCCTGCAGTAAGCAAGCGGAGAAACTACACGGAAAAGTCCCATGGAAGGGTCTCTATCTGCCACCTAATGCAAGCAACTGGCACCACAGGATAAACGCTACACACAGACAAGAGCCAAGACACCATGAATGTGGAATATATATGGAAAAAAGCTATCTAGCATCCTAACAGATAAAACTGTTAGCACTGGGGTTTATGTCATAGTTTTGCATAGCTCTGCTGGCAAAAGAGCAGCTGTAGCTACTGCCCCAAAGCTGCCACACGCATAGAGGGGAAGGCTTGCTGCAGCTGAGGCACCACCTGGTCCCACTCCTGTGGTCTCCACCCCATCATCATCATGGATTTCCTCTGTCACACACTTTAGAGGAAAAAGCAGTCAGCAAATGCTGCCTTGCCATTTGTTTTCATCTATCTGGTGATCTGCCCATCAACTAAGTGCCTACAACAGTAAGACCCGAATGCAGTAATAGAGAGACAAATCAAGACCTTTTACACATTCTAAATTTACTAATCCACCATTGTTATGCACAAACGAACCAGCATTTGAAGTTCAAATATCTCAGTGATTTTCTGCTTAAATCTAAAAGCTTAAATTCTTCACTTTTGTAGGTTTCCTTACTTCAATCTGAACATTAAAGCAGCTTTCTGCAAGGTGAAATGGAGAGAACTACGGCATTTATACCTGGGCCAATGCCTCGTTCCTTCCCTATCCAGTAACACATTAGGCAAAAGCAATTTTTGTAGATGTGCCCAGATCAAATTTAAAAGAAGTCCCACCACAACCTCTAAAACTGATTCCCCGTTATATTTGACAGAAACGTTCCAAACCCCCACCCAATTCTTTGCTTGTATGATGTTCACATTCTCAGGATTAAAATACGTTCTGGTGCTCATCCAACACAAGAGATGAATGTAAACCAATGAAGAGCATTACAAGAAATTTCACCTAGAAATGAACATAAAATAATCTCAAATCCCTTGCAACTATATATCTTTGTAAGAGTATACAAAGTGGCTAGCCATTACTGGTGTATTGCTTTGTACAGTACTCCATTAGTAGCCACTTCAAGTTTTCCCTTGTTGAATCACCTGTTTCTGGCTACAATGTCAATATTTAAAATGCTCCTTTTCCTAATAAAGCAGGAAGGCAACTGTATGGTACATAGTAAATTCTCAAATGCTTCAGCAGAAACTTTGATCAATTTGTATTTTAAGCACATAGGAAGTTAACTAAAAATACCACAGACTTGTACTAAAATTTCTTACCTTGCAAAGTTTCAGCAACAGCCAGCACGTCAGGTATGCTGTCAGGGGGAATTTCACTTTTATAGATCTTTCAGGAAAACAGGTAAGGTACATTTGTCCCAAATCCAGCTCTTCGGGGACAGCACTACTGCCAGCATTATTAATACCATCTTTCCCACCCTCTTGTCTTCCTTTTTCCTCATCTGCTGATGCACCCAAACATCTATTGAACTCCATTTTCAAAACGTCTGTCGTATCACACCCCTAGCCCCCCCTTCTCCACAGCCCTAATCCTTCCAGAGACAACTCAGGAAAGTTTCAATTTCACACCAGTAACGGTATTCCCCGACCCTCCAGAAGTATGCAGCCTTGTCTTTAAGCCAATCCAAAAAGTTAAGACTGTGGTAGAATAAACTTTCTTTAAACTGTGTTGGCTCTTTGCCTTTCTCTTATTGAACAACCTCTTGCAAATGTGTGTACAGCTACAAGACAAATATAGCAGCAGCAAGCCTTGTCATACAGCACAAGAATACTCCTGTTGTTGCCAAGAGAGGAGAGAAAGATTCCATTTATTTAAAGAGCAAGTCCTCGGCATCAGTACTCCCTTGTTCATTTGGAGGGGGGAAAACGAGATGAAAAATCTGTTATCTTTGAAAACTTTATTTTTTTGTCAACTGTGTTTCCTCAGAATAAATCCCCAATCTGTAAAAAAAAAAAAATAATTATGTTCTTATGGAGGAGGGTTTTTTAATTCCAGAGACTTCCAGCCACAGTAATTCATTGTCTGTGATATCGCAGATGCCAAGCTTGGGAAGGCTACACATTTCAAAAGAATAAATGAGGTCCTGCAGATGGACTGGAGCCAAGACATTCTCAAATAATGAACAGCCCTTCCATAGGACAAAATATGAAGAAAATATGCAAGAGATTAACTAAGTCATTTTTGGCTAAACATTAGGCAGCTCGAACTTGTACACTAAGAACAATTTTAAGGACCTCTTAGTGACAGAAAAGATCTAAAGATTTAGGTTTAATTGTATCAGTTATGAGAATTCAACAGCATCAGCAACTAAAAGACATCATTTTAACCAATAGGATTAATTTTACTGGTGACTTCATGCAGAAATTTATGCTATCTTCAAATTATCTCCCCATCACAGAGAAGATATTTGAGTAAAGGAAGAGAACACTGTGGTTTGCTGGAGGACTAATCAAGAACTCCAATATCTTTTAACATATAGAGGATAAAGATTCCAAAAACATATAAAGGATAAAGATACCCAAAGATTCCATCATCTTGGACCACCTTCAAGCATCAGACATGGCAGTTACTAATTGTCTGCTATCCAATGTTATGATCTTTAACCATATTAAATACCACCTTGAATGATTTTCATAGGGCTACCTGTAAGTTATACATTAAGTTAGAGTGGGTGTTTCAGGATACAAAACAAAATTGCTACACACCCATATACAGTCTGCCCATAAGAAACAGCAAATGAAATGCAGAAAGCATACACGTTTCTTTTGTCTGATACATTTTACAAGGTGTCTGGCTCACCTGGTTCCTGATGGGTACAGCTGCCACAATTTCCCTTTCTCTTCACGTTCATACAAATTTGAGAAAGAGAAAACACAACGAATTAGAGAGCCAAACCTTCCTGTGATGGCTCACTGGAATAAAGTGGAACGTAATTTCTATTCCTGCAGGCAATCCTGAGCACAGATGTTGAAGGCAAGCTGGCTCAAGCAACTGTAAAGGAGCTGGATTGCATCCCAGTGCTCACTCCTCCTGTCACATCCCCTGCAGTCAACATGTGCCTGCAATTCCCACACGATGCTTACTCTGACATAACACACCTTTCGAGCAATCAGCAGCAGCCCCTGTGTTTTCCCACTTGTAGATGATCAGGGGACCACTCCTGGACCTTCAAATGTCAGCAGGCAGGGACCACAGCCCTCATGTGGCAGTCTGCTCTGCACAGGGACAAGCCACAGCTCCTGACCCTGAGCATGAAAGCAAACGAGTTCATGGGGAGGAAAGTTTCACAACTCTCTTGTCCCTGGAGGTGAGGAGACTACTATCTTTGTTTGAAAGAAACTGTGGCCGTGCCAAAAGCCTGCTCGCTATTGCTGCCAATTTTAAACACTGTTAAAGAACACTTGACATAGAAAATGACAGGGAAAGAGAAGTCAAACCAAAGAAATGTCAGGAAGCAGATGACTGAGCCAGCTTACAAACTTGTAGAACACTGTCAGCTGAGCAAATCACAAGGGTGGCGGCAGATGAAAACTGCATCTATTACTTAATTACTTTCTCTTAGTTCTGTTCCCAGAGGGACATGACATTGCCACACACTGGCAAAGTCATATTATTTTCTTGTTTCCATTGCCTTCCAGTTCTTTGATTCTGACCACTAAGAAGTTGCTACATGAGATATTTTCAACCCTAGTATTTCTTCTCTAATCCCTACCATTTATGATGTGAATAATGACATATGAACCAACAGAGACAAGTCTGCCTAAGCTATTTTCTGGCCCTGGTAAGTGCAAGTGAAATGACAGTTAAAATAAGATTCACTTATACCCTTCATGTAGTCAACATTCCCAGCATTTCTGTTCTGAGCAGACACCATCATAGCAGGGCTCAGCAACTGTAAGAAAATAAGTCATATAGACTTGGACCAAGTCTTAGAAGTCCTTGATCTGGAGTTCTTACAGAGCTTTTTTACCTACAACACCTTTTCTGGAACTTCCAATATAAAACAAAATCAGAATGATTTGTAGAAGGTGAATCAAAAACCAGTCTGCATGAAGGGCCCAGATACTGGGTTTGCTTGTCTTTATAACTTCCAATATCTGAAATGGCTTCAAAGTCTTAAGATAAAACAAATTTCCCAAATAATAACTTTTTGTTGTAACTTGAGAAATCACTGCAATTAAGAATAATTTATTTAGCACCCTGCTGCAATAGATAATTTTCCCCCTACAGCCTGTAGTCACAAGTCCAATTTTTGTCTTGTGTTGGACTTGATTCACATTTGGAAACAGCTTTTCTTGCCAGATATGATTCCCGAGCAGCTCCCCTAGCTTCTTCAGCACAAAGTGTAGTATAAAATAAAGGGTTCAGCTTTTCTGTTTTGCTATTTTAAATTCAAAATGATTCATAACAGAAGTATGATGTTACACTCCAGAGGAGTGTGTGTAAGCTCCTGGTAATCCATACCCAGTTCCCTATTCCGTTCTACCCAGCCTGGAAAAAAGCTACTTACAAGAGCTCTAGATAGGACTGTGCTTTCCCATCCCAAGATTTCAAAACAACCAACCCTTCACTTCCCCCAAAAAAACCAACCCAACCCAACAAAAAACCCAAAGCACCCAACAGTTTTTATTCCTATTACCCTTACCTCCACCTCATGGTCGCATGTGTTTTTAAGCACGCTGTTAAGAAGGTTTTTCGAAAATTAACTTCAGAAAGTAACCTTCAAATTGTTCAAGCCAGTGTTTTTGTTGCCATCCTTGGGTAATCTTAGCACCAACCTGTTAATACCCTCAATATTACTATAGCATTCAATAGCTACAGTCTGAGGTATTTAAGAGAGTTGCCAGCAAAATTGTCACAATTCCATCTGAACAACTAGAGGCTGTAGAAGGGAAGCCAAGAAATTTCAGAAGAATGGGATTTTTGAAGGGCAAGCTGCTAAAAGCTAATGAATTGAAATGTAAGTTAACAGATTTTGCAGACACAAGGGACCATGACATAATGCAATTGAGAAGCTGTTCCAGTTATGAAGGACAAATTGGTAACAGTACTGAGATGATTTCTTAAATTAGGTGATGAGGTAAACTGACAACACACACTGAGCAAAGGGAGTGGTTTAAACCTTATGCTTTGCTTGCCAGATTCTAGAATGGTATGTTTTTTGAAGTGGTGAAGAGAACACAGCATTGACATTACAACTCCCACTTTCAAAGGCTGCAGCAATGTTATTTAATTAAATCTTGGAGCCCTGGGAATGCAGTTAACCTTGACTTTACCCAGATGACTGCTCAACCCACATGTTCCCCCAGCAGGTTTGTACAGTTAAAAAGGGTATCTTGTGGTTGTGTATCGTACTAAAGCTCCAGTTCAGAATGGTTTATAGTAAATATTTAGTTGCATATAGAGTGTGATTTGAGAATATATGTACATACTCAATATGTATTTACACTACTTACCATGTGGCTGTAGCTGATATAAGCAGATTTTAGGTGAGTAATTGATGGTCACAGGCTCCACTAATGCTCAGTCAAATGGCCCACTGAAATGGCAACAAACGGTATTTTAAACTCCTATAAACTGCTTAGAATCCATATAAATAAACTCTTCAAATCAGGTGTAGCTAATTTCAGTCCTATCATGACTAGTTACTCTTTTTATCAGGCTTAGCTATTGTAACAAAAGTAGTAATCAGACACTTTTACTCTGGCACTAATATAGATGGAGCCCAGAATATTTGCAAAAAATAACTCTAAACATGCCACCTCTCACTGCAAGTTATTCTATCATTAGCACAATGGGGATTTTTCTACTTGTTTCCTTTTGGGTTTTTGTTTGTTTTTTTTTAGTTGGAAGAATCTTTTGCTTTCACTGTTATGGTCTAGATACAATGGGCAGACTGGAATAAATCCTTCCAGGATGAAAGGGCTCAGGACCTGAAACAGAATGTGAACCTGTCTCTTCCTGATGAGGACTCACTCCTTTATTAACCACCAGGGCATTGCCCTTTCCCACTCACAGTCAGTGACCAGCCCCACTGGTCACTGGGAGGGTAACACTTTCCCTTCCACTGCCATGAAGGAGTCTCTTGAATCTGTATTTCAAAGAATTCTGTGTTTACTCCCAAGATTTCCTCCAGGACTGTGATGGTTAGAAATCTGTCTAAAACAAGAGCCCTGGCTCCTCATTAGTTGCTAGACTATGGATAGGGAGGCATTAAGACAGATAAAGTTGTTTAGAGACTCGAGTTTTATCATGAGCAGCACGGGTCCTCCATACTCTTTCCAGCATTTCTGCAGCTAGGGAGTACTATCTCATGACTCTCTTGAGATTCCAGGACCTGTCATCCCCCAGCCTTACCCTAGTCCCCTTTGATTATCAAAACTTTACATGCCTTAAAGAAACAGGATGGAGTTAACCTACTGGGAAGCTGCTGTCTTCCCTGCCTTTCTTGCTGCCTTTTGCTAAAAGATCACAGTTTTGATTTGTTGTGTTTTTTACTCAAAACTCCAGAGCCTTTAGCCTTACAAATAGCATTTTGGCTACCAGCAATCCTAAAAGGAGCTGCAGGGGAGTAGAATTCTTCAACTGTAGGAGCAATGCCCCAAAATAGTCGAGGATATGTGATACTTCTGAACCTGCTGGCAATATCCTGCAGTAGTGCTTAGATTTATCCAGCATCTGAGAAGGCAGAAAAGCCTCCCTAATCTGCACAGTGAAGAGATGCACTGTAAGCAACTGGCCTTCTTGTGGTATTTGATGGACTATTTCCATCTGGCTGCACTATTTCACAGCATACTGCTCTGAGCTTTGTAGCACTTTATGCTTACTCACAAATGCACAGCAGTATTTAGAGCTATTTCTTGCATGAGTTAGTCATTGCTGGATGGCCATCCATTAAAACCTCCACTGGGATAGAAGCAGCAGACATCTGTCTGCACTGGAACTGAAGGTGTGACATGTAAAAGCACCCAAGCTACTGCTGGTTAACTAATGTGCCTGCCAATAGCAGGAAAGCTACAGACCTCAGCTCAAAAACCCACTGTGCCAGACCCACTGAGGAGCTTTGAAATTAATTTGGCAGCCAGATGTGCCACCGACATCAGTGAGTGAAAAGCCATGATGGGCAGATCTCTACACACTGTGTTCTGGGAAATGTGCAGCCTCTGTGTGTGCTGAAGCAGCATTCGCTTTAAATTAAGGGAGAAAACTGGGTCACATTAAAGATATGAGGCTTTCTTAAATGAAAGCCTCTAGGAGTTAACTATGGGTTAGCTAAATGCAGATGGCCAAAAATGTAGAGTTTATGTGAACAACATACACCACATAAACCTCAAAAAAAGCCAAATCAGGAAATCTTTTGAGAGAAAGCAACCTTCTTTTAGCATACTCTGACACATGCTGCTTGGGACTGGGTCAGCAATCTCCCAAGAATAGGAGTTCACTATATTCTTGTACATTTGGTTCTTGTCTCAGCAAGTTTGGAGAGGTGTGAAAATGAAAACTGGCTGTGCTGAAACATAACCAGGCTTCTCTGATCATCAAGGAAGTTCAGCTCAGGTTTCAACCTGCAGCTTTGTGGTTTGGCATGAAAGAGACTATTCTAGTTCCTAGCAGGATGTAAACACCCTGGGTGAGCATTACTCTTCTTTGGGAGACCTCTGGCCACCTGCTTGAGCATTCATCCTTGCTCGGAGCTCGTTACAAGTGCCCTGGGATTTGATGAGGAGGAGTGGCAGTAAATACATGTTCTGTTCACTGTTTAGGACAGCCTTGACTCTTTGCTATACACGCCAGGAGAGAGGGCAAAAGGGAGCAGGTTTTCACACACACTGCTGAGGCTCTGGCCAAGAGCCCCACACCATTTTACCTCAGGGTCTCCAAGCCTGCTGCACCCTGAGCTACACCACACAGCCCTCGTGCCCCAACTGGAGCAAGGCCTTGAAATTTGCTGGCAGATCCCCAGGGATCTCTGAAAAACATGTGCCCTTACAGCTGCTGCCAGCACCCTGTGCTCCAGACCCTTCCCCAGCTCCATTCCTGTCTCTGGACCCGCTCCAGCACATCAATGTCCTTCCTAAATTGAGGGGCCCAGAACTGGACACAGCATTCGAGGTGTGGCCTCAGCAGTGCCCAGTACAGGGGGACAATCACTGCCCCGGTCCTGCTGCCACACTATTGCAGACACAGCCCAGGTGCCATTGGCCTTGTTGCCCACCTGGACACACGCTGGCTCATGTTCAGCTGCTGTCGACCAGAACCCCCAAGGCCTTTTCCGCTGGGCCACTTTCCAGCCCCTCATCCCCCAGCCTGTAGAGCTGAGGGGGTTGTTGTGCCCAAAGTGCAGAACCCTGCACCCATTGGTCTGGTTGAACCCCGCAAAACTGGCCTCGGCCCATTGATCCAGCCTGTCCGGATCCCTCTGCAGAGCCTTCCTACCCTGCAGCAGATCGAAGAGCCGAATCCTCTCCCCGCGTCCCCGCCTCCGCGCTGGGCAGGAGCTGCCTCCCCACAGCGCGGGGCTTCTCCCGCTCGGCTGCAGCTGCGGCCGCCGCCATCGAGGGCCGGGCGGGAGCGGCAGCTCGGCGCCCTCAGGCCCCTTCCCAGCCTCACCCTCCGGGCACAGCGGTGCCTGCTCCCCCCAGCCCACCCCGCCGCCCCGGGCAGCGGGAGCTGCGCGGCGTGAGGCGGCTGGAGCAGCCGGGGAGGGCCTGAGGGGCGAGCGGGCACACAGGTGCCGCGCAGGGAAATCCCCAGGGCTGGAACGGACCCCGGCGAGTTGGCTCGAGGAGGTGCTGGGAGCCCCGCGGCAGAGGGGTGAGCCTTGCTCAGCCCAGCTTCGCAGAGCCCCCTCAGTCACTGAGTTCAAACCGCGCGGGTTCAAGGTGTGCGTCTCCTGCTGACCGGTGGGTGGGTGCTGTGGCAAAAGCTGGAATCTGAGGCACGAGCTCCTCAGCTGGAAATAGTTGAGGCCGTTCGTAGGAACTGTGTGACGGGGGTTGAAGCTGTTGTGTATGGGGTCAGTAGTCCATGGGCTGGGGTCAGGCGAGGACCCCCGGGGAACCCCCACGTCGGAGATCAGAGCAGGGGTCTGCAGCTGCCGGGTGAGACCCCAGCACCCAGCCCCCAGCCCTGCGCAGCCCCTTGGCCTGCTCTGCCCCTGCCCCGCCGCCTCAGCGCCTGCGGTCAGCCAGAAGGTACCTCAGAGCACCGCGGGTTGTTACCTGGCACGTCCCTGGTGCATCACCCCGTGCGTGTTTTCTGGTGTTTTGCTTATTTCTGTGATCACAGCAACACGCCTTTCTTTGTTCCATTTGTATTAAGATAGTTGGTTGGAGCACAGTGCTAATAATTCCAAGGTTGTGGGTTTGATCCCAATATGGGTCATTCACTTAAGAGTTGAACTCAATGATCCTTGTGGGTCCCTTCCAGCTCAGAATATTTGGTAATTAAGGTGCTCTTTCTTAGTGTATTACCAACTGAATCATGTCCCTTTCATTTTCGTTTCCATGCCTGTCATTACCTTCCTCATTGTTCAAGATGATGAGGGTTCTCAGCACCTCCTAAAGGCCCCCTGATAGGAACGTGTGAGTTAGTGCTTCCTTGCATTTGAGTGATTACTATTGCATTTCAGATTGTGCCAGCTTTCAGCGTATTCATGTTCCATCATGCAAAAATTGTTCTTCTTCCTTCCCCTCCTGCAATTTTCTACTTAAGAGCATTAATACCTGGATACAATTATGCTAACATTAGCCAAATTGTTGCTTTGAAAAGTCCTTGTAATTGACTGACAGATGCTTATGACTGAATCCATTTAAATACTCAATGTAAGACTAAAGTTACTATTCAGGGACCTGCTTAGCATCCTGAGTACTCCTTGACTTTCAAGTGGAAGTGGTGATTGGCACCACAGAGAGTTAGTTTGGAGTTCCCAGGTTAGAAAATATACTATAATGCTGCAGTGATTCAGGTGGCACCTGCACTGTATGTCTGGATGCAAATTAATGTGAAACTATGATAGAATATAGATGAACAATAGTTTTACAGTAATGTAACAGTTTTCTATTAAATAGTCCCTTTGCAGTAAACAACTGAGGGAGCTTTTCTGCCAGCTCTTTTTGTATTTTATTACAGTATTTATAAAATGGAGAGCTATGTAGTTTTATTTAGAATGGCTACAGAAAACAAAATTGAGAAGTGTGGTTTTTCAACTTAAAAAACGATGCATCTTTATCTTGCTGAAGTTTTGAAGTATTTGTAAATATCATTTTACTTAAATGTCTTCCCACAGTTAGAAAGACAAGGCAAATTTACTGTGCATACCTACTTAGTTACTTTAAACTGCAGTCTGTGCTCTGTTATGCCAGATCTAACTCAATTTCTTTATTTCTTCAGACAGTCAAGACTTTTGAAGGTGGGACACTTTCAGATGTGCCTGAAAGTTAATGCTTTCTTCAAGGAGTCAACCAGCTAATTTACAAGGCATGTGGAAAAAGGTAGGGATGAACTTTTATTTAGTAGTTAGATCAGGGCAAACTCCTCATAGAGGCCAGAACTTCCCTTCTTAAACGTGGCACTTCTCAAAGCAGTAAGTGCCTATGTTTAGAAACTAATCCACCTTCTAGAGGATATACACTTAATAATTTGCTATCTTCTCGATATTCTGATTCTCCCAGTCGTCACTGACTGATAAGCCAGGTTCTCCTACGCAAGAAGAATAAGAGAAGCAGTGAGTTTTACACCCATAAGCCTTTGGTATAGGCTGTGGATTTAAAGAAAGTAAATTATTCTTAGACAGGAGGAGGGTTTTTTGCTGAACAATGAATTTGCAGCGCTGGAAAATAATAAATTCGCTAATGTCATACTAAACAATAAAGTGATGTTGATTAGAGACCAAACATAACATTGAATCCAAGTGACTTTAATATGTAATGTAGAATATGGTAACTAAAATATAATACATAAAGCATATGTACATCAGATATGACATATATGAAAAATAGTTAACAAAATATGTTAAACAGCATATAAATGCATGTATCTTAGTTACATAATAAACCATGTATGTACTGAAATTTTATTAATCTGCTACTCAGATTTTAAAACATACCTGCTTCAGATTTCTTCCCTATTCTTGAACTTACCAAGTTTGCACAAATCCTCTTTTTAGGTATGTATACACACTCATTATGCATATGTATATGTATATATATATATATATTTATGTACCATGCATGTACATTGCTCATCCAGGAGTTTTATCCTTTTCATTAAGTAGAAGTCAGAATATGTAACATTGTTCTCTCTTAAATATCCCTCGTTTTACCTGCAATTTTATTGTGTGTCCTGTGCATTTGCTGTAAAGTGTAAGCATGTAAAACATCCTGCCACCGAAGGCTCCAGCTTGTTTAGAACAATGAAATATTGTGAGTGAAGCAAAGTATTACTGTGGGACTTGTAAGTTCACATCACTAACATTTGACTGGAATACCAAAATGACATTTTAATACTTTGCTTTTGGAAGAAACACTTACCTGACAGTTCATGTGGATCTGATATTTATATATATATATATTTTAGACATTTTTACTTGTAAGAGATTATTTGCACTCAATTTTTATAAAGTGGTGAATGCTCTCTCTATTCATAGCAGTAAGTGGGGGTTTGTTAAGGGTACTCAGGTAACTGGTCTTTGTGCTGGGAGTTCCAAAAATACCTCTGAAACTCCAGTGAACTTTGCACTAAAAGAAAGAATATCAAGAATGGATGTCTTCAGGAGAATATAGTTTTTTAAAAATAAATTTTCCAGAACATTTTTGTACATTTTAATGAACCACGCGATGAGGGAAAAAAGTATTTTTTGACAAATTATGTTCCTCAGGAGCTGGATTTGGGACTGGTGCTGTTTAACAGCTTTGTCAGTGCCATGGACAGGGGGGTTGAGGGCACCGAGCTGTGTGGTGTGGTGTGGTTCCCATGCTCGAGGGAAGCGATGCCATCCAGAGGGACCTGACAGGCTATGTGTGAAGAGACACCAGTTTGGGAGATAAATAATGTTGAACAAATCATTTGTTGCTCTGTGCCTGTAAGGCAGGAGAAA
Organism: Cephalopterus ornatus; assembly: GCA_013396775.1. Lineage (NCBI taxonomy): Eukaryota > Metazoa > Chordata > Aves > Passeriformes > Cotingidae > Cephalopterus > Cephalopterus ornatus. The sequence continues at coordinate 853,219 of VZRE01012752.1, read as the reverse complement.
TAATAGACTCCTTCTGAAATACTGTCTCCTTTGTGGCAGCAAAGTCACTTTTCTCTTTCTGTTGCCTTTCTTTTCCTCTGTGATGTTGGTTACTCAACTTGAAATCCGGGGAAGAGATGTGCAGGATGCTACAAAGATGGGAAATTCTGCCTCTGCTCCCTCGAGGCTCTGGGCTGGAATTTTAAGCCCAATGTTTATTATCATTTTATTAGCCCAAATCTAGTACGTCATTTAGTGTTTCTGGAAAGAATGACTACATGACGAACTGCTCAGCATTTCAGGCTTTTAAAGGTTAAATGGCAAATTGTGAGCAGTCTTCAGAGATATAGTTTTGTGCCATTGAAGAGGGTCTTATATACCTATCATCTATATTTTCAGGAGATACTTGTGGTAAATTGACTGCATTCTGCAAGTTGATTTGTGTTGGCAGTCTTGGGGTGTTGGAGAGGGAAACTCTCCTCTTGTTAAGTGTAGGGTAATACTGAGAAAGTTCCCTCTCTGGGGGATGTGATTTCATTTTAAAGCATCAGTCTCAGAGCATCATGCATTTTTAAATCCAAATTCTTCCAAATGCAGGCATCTCTTAAATACTGTGGTTATATATTCTTTACACTATAAATGATTGAAGGTGGAAATGATCTTAACTTTAGACATCAAAATTCAGGCGTCTAATCTAATCTGGTTTTCCCTTGCTGCAGTCCCCAGCCTCACAGGTCCTTCTTCCACTTTTCCCCATGACAGCAAACCTCAGGGCAAAGATACTGCCTTTAAATCCTGTCTGAGGCAGGAGACTGGATGAGGAGGTTATTAAGATCTCTTCAAACGTACCATGGCCACATAGGACCACTGGATCATGGGGTTCCATTTACAAAGCACAGTTGTTGGGTTTTTTTTAACTTATTCTCAGAGTAAGAGACAGCCAGGACCAGATTCGAACTGGGGTATGAAAACGAGGACTGTTCTGTTAAACTGACTCCAAGGATGCCACAAAAAACTGAAAACTGAGTTAGCAATGTATCTTGTCTAGTCCTTCAAGGCTGGTTTTTAAATTAGAAGAGAAGACTTTGTATAAGATTGAGTGCAGCCGTTATCATGGGTTTAAACAACATGTTTTCGCTCATTTAAAATAGAATCTAAGAAGTTATCCTTTGGATGGTGATTTGCAAGTATAACTCATTATTGTATTCACAATTTCTGATATGATAAATACGTGTCTTTGGACAATATAGGGCATACTGTATTCTGCTTCCTGATATGTTTGTTTGTTTAAAAAATACCTTTCCCCTGGCAGTAAATCTTGCCATACCAATATAATCTGCAGTCTAGAACCTTGTTGCCTTAAGATGGTTAAACAGTTGTCATAAAATATATAGAGCTTGTCTCGAAAATTAAAGAAAAATTAGCACACTGAAAAGCACTTTTGCCTCTTCGTAACAGCTTCCCAAGTGAAACCTCATTCTGCACATACCTGTGTTTTAAAAATACAGTAGTATTTTCAGTTGTTGTGTGGCACAATGTGACAGAAATATGGTGTCTTTTTCTCTTACACCTTGTCATGCCGTGGCTTTTTTACAAAACCCTACTGAAGTTGGTTGTGTTTTTAAAAAAGAGTATTAGTTACCAGCCATCTGCAAGCATGGCTTCAGGGGTGTGCATGGTTGTCAGGAACTCCTAACTATTAGTCACTTAGACAGACTAGCATGATTTGCTGCTGCAACACCTCTGGTGAGATCTCTAGAGAGAAATCCTTGTTGATTCTGATCTTGGTATAGCATCCTGGAACTGTGTCATGCTGTATTACATGATGAGGGGACATCCATATCTACAAACGGATTCTTCAGTGTTGAACCTGCAATATAAACAAAAACAACTTATGAGTTCATCTGTTTATTTCAGGTTGTTATTTAAAATACATTGGTGAGTGAATGAGGGAAAATAACTGAAACTAGAAATAAAAACTGGCTGCCTCCAGAATGCAACTGGGGTCAGATTAGCAATGACATAAGAATTTCCTGTTTTGTTGATTCAGAGTAAATAGTGTTTCAGTCAGAGAATGCTGCAGTGCTCAGCATCAAAATCCATCTCTTCCTGGAGCGCCAGTAAATCTGTTACCTTGGTGCTCATTGAATATCTACTGTTGTAGCACACATTGAGAATACTCTCAGAGAGCAGCGGGTGCAAGTGCTGTGAACAGTGCCAGGGCCTTGTGTTGTGGCACAAGAAATTAAAGGAGTGCCCCCCTCCTCAGCCAGATGCTCTCACTCTCATTTTGTCCTGTTTTCAAACCTTAACTCACAAGCCCTGATGTCACAGCCTTCTAAGCTGCATGCAGTGGTTCTTTGTGGAAGACAAAATGCACCTTCTGTGCTGGTGAGGACAAGCAAGCCTAGGGTACCTTGTCAGCTTTGTCCCATATTCCATCTACCTACAAGTGTCTTTTTAGCGGGAGTTTTGTCATTAAGCCTCTGAATTTCCATGAGGTAAATAAAGCAATCCCCAGAGCCCTCACCACTCCTAAAAATGTAGTTATATTCTTTTCATAATTCTTTCCAGGGATGCAGCACAATAACTTCCCTTTTTGCAGAGGACCTCACCTTGAGGAATTGAAGGTGGAGATCTCCAATCAGTTGTTTTTGGCTTTAGCATTGCCCCAGCAACTGCAGCTTTCCCATTGTCCCCCTTACCCAGCCCAGACTTCCCACACTTCCCTTTCTTTCTTGCTGTTCTGTTCCCTTCCTGGGGCATCTCTGTCTCTGATGCTGGCTCAGACAGCAGTGTCACTAAAACACAGCAAATAGATTTGGACATATCAATCTGTTTCCCTCATTTATGTGTCCTCTTTCATGCAAAGTCCTTTCCTAGAGCTCATCTAAGTGACTCACTTCATGGGTTGGAAGGCACTAATGTAAAGAAGTCCAGGATTAGATGCTGAGGGAGGTAGCAGAGGAAAGAATATGCCTATTCTTCCCCCAGACAGTTCTTGCTATAAGGACCTGCCTTAGGTACTCCTAAAAAATGTTATCAGATCAGCTGAGATGGACCTCTCTAGTGTATGGAGACTTACAGGTTCTTGTAGATACAACTCACAGTATGGCTTTTGCTGCACTCTCTATTCCCCTGTGCCAGCTGGTAACCTCTGCCCAGTGTGAGGAGCAGGCAGCAGAGCTGTGACTGTGTAGGCAGAGGAGGGGGCACCGCTGATGGATGGGACAGGGCATCCCTGGGAGGGGACTTGGTCACCAAAGCCACCTGTGTATCAGCAGGAGCTCACTCTTACCCTGTTCTCAGTGAAAACTCTGAAGAAAGGATGTGCAACAGGGCTTAGAAATTCAAGTCATAAAAATCACACCAGAAACCAGAAAAATCTTCAAATGTGCTTATAGATGGATTACTCAAGTAAAAAATGGTTAGTGCCCTCTTACTATTTCTATTTACATTCCAATTAATTGGAAATATAAGCGCAAGACACCTCTGTACTCCTGCAACACTCAAGTGATTTTTGTTACTCAGACACCGATGCTTTGGATCTCCTGTACAGAACCTCTCAGTGTCCCTAGGCAGTAGCAGAAATGGCTCCCTAGTTTGTGCCCATGATCCAGCTGCTGGGAATATCTGCGTTCCTGCCTGCTCCACTGACCCAGGCACACTTCCCAAGCGTGACCCAGGCACACTTTCCAAGAGAGGAGGCCTAATCCTTTGAGAATTCCAAACACAAATACTGCAGCAGTATTTGGCAGGCCAGCACAGGAATTTGTGATATTCATGAGCTTGCTACAGTTTATTTTCCTTGATCTGGAGGCTGTTTTTCCACGGATTAGAAGGGACTGATGGAGCAGTTTGGACCTCCTGCACTGTGCAGTGCCACCGGGATCTGTGGAGCATGTCCCTTTCCGGCACTCCATGGATTTTCCCTGCGGAGCCCAAGCCCAGCACTGCCGGGGGAGCACTGACACCCTGCGGCTGAGCTCCAGCTCTGGGCCCTGGGTACGTCCCCTCTGTGGTTCTGCTGGAGCAGCCTCAGGCTGCGGGGTCCAAGCTGCAGGATTTATAAATTTATTTTGTGGTTGGGCTTTGTAGCCAGGGTTGATGAGGCCAGGTCACCTGCAGTGAGAATTTATCATGTTGACTCCCAAGTTGTGTCGTGCCTAAGATTTTTTTGCTGAGAAGCTCAGTTTCTTTGCTGTGCCCAAGTCATTCAGGCTGCTTGCCGAAAACATGTGGTTTGGCACCTGAAAATCCCCATGTAACCTGAATGTTGGCACTTCCTGAAAAAAAAACCAAAGAGGTTTAGAAAGTGTCTGGAAAAAAATTATATGAAAAGCTGCTCAATGTAAAGGTCTTCTGCAGTTGTTTGGATTGCTGTGCTTCTTTCTGTTGAAGCTCCCAGTCTGTGCTCCGTCCTCAGAGAGGTGTTTCTGTCAGTTTATTGGAGTACCTTAGTTTGCAGCTCTCTAAAGCCCCATCGGCAGCTAAAATCACACCCAAGCCCTGTTATATCCATTTTGCAGTGAGGTAAGTAAAAGACTCACGGTGGTGCTGTGCTTATTCAAAATACTCCATGTCAGCATCAGAGTTGGTAACAGGACAGGGAAGTTTTTAATGTGTTGCCATCTCTGGGCCCTGGCACTTGCTGCTTGACAGCCCAGAAGACAAGGACAGGGGACAGTTCAGTGGCTCTGGTAGCAGCTGTGAGAAACGTCCACGGTGCAGATCTCACCTGATGATCTGAAGCACTATGAACCCTAAACTGTGCCTGTAACCACTGAAAATCTGAAAACACCTGTGAGCACGTCGGCCCTCACAAGGATCCAGAAAGGATTTGGGCAGTACGGCATTCCGGTATTCCCATGTCCTGTTCACAGCTGTGTCACCGGCCATGGGCTGCCGTGTACTTCGGGCTGGCCTCAGGAAGTTCCAGGGAAGGATTTTAATGCTTATTCCTTGTGCGGGTGGCTCGTTCGGTGCGGCAGCGTGTGCTGGCGAGCACGGGGCGGCGCAGCAGAGCAGCGGGAGCGGGCGGCGGGAGAAGGGAAGTTTGCAGCGGGCTGAGACTCAGGTCTGGGAGAGGGATTTTCGGGTCCTGACGTGTGCCCGGCAGAGCAGAAGGGCTCTGCAGCCTGTCACTCCTGAGGTAGTCGTCCTTACTAAGTCCAGTTCGTTTGCAGAATATCTGAACCTTTTAGAATTTCCTAGGCAGCAGCTCAGTCATTTCTTCTGCAGATTTCCTGGAATTTATGGGTGAATATCAGCTCAGTCTTTACCGGCATTATTTAATTACTCCGTTCCTGAGCAGCTCCCCTTTTACAATGCAGTTTTCATGACATCTCAACTCTACCTGCGAATTAAAACTGTGGAATAGACTCAGTAATGTCCCAGTTCTTGGTTCCTTCCTCCTACAATCAGGTCTGACGACTTTTCTTTTTTTCTGGTGTGACTTTTTCCTTCATCAGTTGAATTGCTAACCCTTGTTAGCAATTTCAATGAATGAAGAATTCATGCTTTGGATTTTTCAGTTATTTTTCGTCATACCTAAAGAACGTATTTCAATCTTTTGTTGGCTGCAGCAGAACACTGCCCCTTTAAGGCTAGAGGGGATGCTTTGCAAGATCAGTTGCTCGTGTGCCTAAGGAAATCTATTAAAGAAATATTTGATGTAGCCTTTGCTAGAGAGAAGAGTGTCTTGGGAGTTACTAATGTCAGGGGCGAGTTAGAATGTAGGGCCACTGTCCCCTTAAGGGCCTGGGGTGAAGAATCCTGCATTATAAGGTTTCTCCTTCTCTCATCTGAGACAAAGATACGCCTGTTATCCCAGCCTCAGAATTGAGAGTGATTAGATGAGTGGAGCTGACCATGTATCTGATGGAAGATTGGCCTAACATGGACTCTCCAAGCTAAGAGAAAAGCCCTGTGATTACAGTTGAAGGGGAACAGGAGGAGGAGGAGATTCTAAGTCAAGGAAGTTTATTAACACCAGCAGTTAAGAGATGCCTGCCCCTCAAACCCCTAAAAAAAAAAAAAAAGAAAGCTGATTAGCTTAATTTAAGTAGGCACTGGGAATGGGAAATTGAGGCAGGCTCTTTGCAGGAGCTGTTTCTACCATGAGGGAATGCCCTGAAGCATTCTTTGTCTAGCCTGGCAATTGAACTGCTTATAATAACCTTGATAGCAAGGTTATTTATTAGCTCTGCTATCACACAGAGTTAATTGCTCCAGCTGCTGTGTAGGTTGGAAGTTAGCTGGGAATTTTCTGAAGGAATGATTTTCAGATGGAGAACACACTACTTTTCAAAAGTTTAAATATTAGTTGTGAAAATTCAGTTTTACTGGAACAATGAAAAAATGCTTCCAGGAAAATAAGAAACCCACCTCACTACCTAGAATATTTGACAGTAGAACTGATCGTAAGCAGCGTGCACAGAGCAGGCAGATAATCCATCTCAGTGGTCTGCCATGGAGATATTCAGAAACTCCCTTTCCCTGAAAAACCTCAGTTTTAAAAAACTGTAATCATGAATTGGCGTGATTTTTTAAAAACTGGAAGGTTTTCATTTCCCAATCACCCCTGTTTCAGGGCATGTATCATGCCAGAACAGAGCCTTGAGCACATTACTGCACACCAACAAAAATAAGTACTGTGATTTCTATTCAGAAACACATTTTGTAGGAAATTCCCAATACAACTGGCAACAGTGGGCTGAGATCCAGCCCACTGCTGAAGGCTGACCACCCACATGGACTGCAGCTGTGCTGGTGCCCCGTGAGTTCAGAGGATCTCTGTGAAAGGGCCAAAGGACCTTGATGCTGTAATATTATACCTCTGAACACTGTGCAGTTTTCCTTGCTTGTAGACCTCAAATTCTTGTTCACAATGAGCTTTAGACAGGGAAGAAATCCAGCACATATTCCTTGTCCTTCTCCAGCCTTTATATGCCACTCTAGAGACCTTAAGAAACCAAAGTAGTATTTTCTAGGCAGTATAGAGGTTCCTCCATAGCTCAAAGGCCAAGATTGTACTGCTGATTTTGTGATGAGGCAATTATGCACAGAGCAGCACCTGGGGTGTGACCTGAAGTCACTTGTGCATACAAAACAGCTTGTCACTCGCAGGTAATCAAGAAGTTAAACTGTAAAAATCTTTTTTTGCTGTTGTAGGCTGAATCCACCTTGGAATGCTGTGCCAGCATAATATTATAATATATAATACCTGCGCCAACAGAGCACTCTGAGTGTGGACATCACCTAACTTGCCAGTCCCTCCTTTCCCCAAACTAGACAAGAAAAAAGGCATAGAAAAAAAATAAAGACAGAGCCTCTTTAACTGCTTCTTGCTGAAGAAACAGTAATTTAGGAGTAACATGGTCCCTGGTTGATCTGCACTTCTGAACAAACTGTTCAGAGCAGTTTGTATCTGACCACACAACTTGGTGACAAACTGCAAAGGTCAGGCAACCACTCTTCCCTGCCTTTCTTAACTGCATCATGTGCAGTGTTTTTCTCCTCCTTCATGACTGCCTTCTTTCTGTGAATCTTTTCATGTGTGCAGACCCATCCTAAAAAATTTCATAGCAGAAAATGATTTAGATTAAATATTTCTTGAGTATGTGAACAAATGGAATGATCACAACGTGATAAAATAACCGATACATTATACAGAAATTTCTCTTTCCTTTTTTTTTCCATCACAAGTGACTTGAGTAACATCCTTCTGGAATGTCTCTGAGAGAAATAGTGTCTGAGCTCTGTTGTTTTTTTGTAAATACCCAACAGCCCCTGCAAGTTAAAAAATCATCACATGCTTAGTGCACTTGATTCTGGGGGCAGGGTCAGGCTGTCAGAATTTGTCTGTAATCTCTGATTCCAAACAAAGTTTGCAGTTTTGCTGTCTGCAGCTTGTTCCCATCCTCATTGTCTGCTTCACAGCTCATGTTCAACCTCCTAGTCAAGGTCACCATCAGTCTGAAAATCAATTTTCCATGCCTCCATTACGCCTTCCTCAACCTTATTTCTTTTCTTATCTCTCTCTCTGAAAAAGCTGCCCACACAGCTATGGCTCATCCAATAGTTCACATGTGCAGTTTCTTAGCCAAATAGGAAGCCTATAATAAAATAGTCTTTAAATAATCCCTTCCCCAGCTATCATGAGCCTTTCAGGTTATTTATATTGGGTAGTCATTTAAATCTTGTCAGTGCTTCATTGTGCTGCTGTTGATTGAAATGGTAATGAATGCAATACAGCCCCTCAAATTGTTCAGTTTTTAAAAAATGCATCATTTCCAGGCAGTTAGCAGAGTTACAATTGCATCTGGCTCATTGATTGCCATGTACAAGCTGGCTGTGTCTGCAGGGCACAGTCAGTCTGGATTGCAGTGAATCCTGTGTCATCTTTGTGTTGCACATCTATGCTATATTTGCTGACTTGCCAAAGTTAAGGTCAGCAAACAAGCCCCCAGCAACCAACAGTAAGTAGCAAACTGGTCAGAAGTATGTTTGCAATTAATTTTCCTGAGCCAACTCCTTTGCTTTTGCTGGGCACAGCCCACTATCCTGCAAGTCACTGCACTGCCTTGGACTTCAGATTCTCTCTGTTCTCACTTCCAGACTGTGTCTGCATCTGGTTTATTCTGTGCATAAAATCCTTTTATCCATCTGTCTAAGGCTGTAATTTATGTTATGTTTGTATTACTTCTAAAATTTCTAATCAAAATTTCCCTTGCCTCTGGCCTTAAACAGCACAGTCTTGCCTGTTCATATTCACTCAGTGTTGTCGTTCAAAAATAGCGTTTTTCTGTCTATTTGAACCCAAATACTTGTTGCTTTTTGTATTTCCCCTCATTTATCTTACTCCAAAACATCCAGGTGGTTGACCCCTCTTCCAAGGCTTCTGAAGGCCAATCTCTGTCCTGCCAGTTGTATCCTAGCCTACCTAAATACTGATTCATGTTTATGATTAGTCAACAATATGCGTCTGTGCTGTCTCCTTGTTATGCTTCCACAGAAGAAATTTAATATTTTGTTCTATGGAGCTTCTTGTGTGTGGAAGTCCATCCCTAAAAGCATGAAAACACTAGATGACACTTCCATTTCTGAAGGGCTGACTGGTACTCTCCTTTTCCTTGTGCTTTTCCATCTCTCTGTATCCATTTACGGGTGTTTGCTTTTCACTGTCATTCCTAGACAGCATTTCCAGCCATTAGGAGTGCAGACCCAAAACGTGGTCTTTGTGGATACAAGCACTTAATGTGGAGAGAGAAGGAGGGTAAATGGGAAGGAAATCAGACATCCAGGCCTGGAATACGTGGTCATGGCAGCAACAGAAATGGTTACATGACCTTTATTTTTTGCTCTTGCAAAACTGAAATTGAGATTGGCTTTTGCCTGAATATTCTCTATGGTCACTAACACAGAGCTTACAAAATCCTGTTCATTTTTACCTCCTTAGTGCATTTATAAGGCCAACTGTTGTGATACTGTTTTGGTAGCAAACAACCAATATGTAGTTCTATGCAAGTTTTCTAAGCTTCACTGGAATGCAAATCTACTTGAAGCAGTGATGTGACACACAGAGGAAAAAACCTAATTTTCCCTCTGGAACAATTCCAGATGTAAAATGGAAGCTTCCACTCTCAGGTCCAGATTAATATCACTTCCTCTTATTGAAGAAGGCCTGACAGCAATAAATAGAGCTGGAGAGAAATTGTGAAGTGTTACATACAAATTTATTGGCTTCATTTTGAGCCATGATGAAATAAGGCAAATCCTTCACTTTTCCTGTCATAAAAAGTGCTGGGTCATGTAGAGTTTAAAGAGGTAAAAGTAAAATGGGACCATTTCTGGTGCAGAACTTCAGGTTCTTCGTCAACCATTCAGCAGAGCAGGTTGACTAGGGTAGCTTCTCATACTGGGGCAGGAATGTTTTAATTCCAGGAATATGTGGGCAGGATCCCATCTCTGCACCAGAACTGCTCTGTGTGACAGAATGGGAAGGCATGCAAAAGCACCAGCAGCTCTTTGGTGGCAGGTTCACATGCACCACTTGATGGGAGAGGTCTGAAAGTTCATTAGTCTCTCTCGTGTCAACTCCTCTGAGTTTTCTGTGCCACCCTGAACTGGATATGGTGCCTGTCTGAGCTCAGAGGTTGTGGAGCCCTCCTGAAGAGACTACTTGACATGCTGATCTTTCCTGAAGAAGACAACTGTACTTTTAGAGAAAATTACACTCTCAAAGGGGGTTATTAGCCAACTAAAAAAAGCCTTGATAACTAAGCTCTTCTTCTTGCAAATGCTCAATTTGCACTTTGTAAGATAGACAAGGAAGCCATCCATACTGCTGGGGCTCTAAAAACTGTTGAGGTGTTTACGGAGCAATTCTCTAAAAATGCATCACTGGAAGTAGAGCTACAAAGACCAGGCAGACCCATTAGATGCTGCAATCTGGTCCAGGCAGTCCAGGTTTGAAGTTTAGTGACAGGTATCCAAATTGCAGTACCATCCAACCCAGTAAAAACGTGGCTGTGAGGGAAGCACTGCTGTAATCAGATCCTTGACCTGTGGCTGTGGTTCTCTGGAGAGAGCACCTGTCCCAGCATGTGGATTTGGATCCAGGTAGGCTAATGAGCAGTGACCAAGCTGGCTGAAGTTTGTGCAGTGCTTCACTGGGGCTGCCAAGAGCTCCAGGTTCTTTTCCAGCCAGAGCTGTCAGGGCTGCCTTAGCAGGTGGACTTTATCTTTTTGGTCTTCAGCGAAGTCAGCCACAGAGGACCCAACTGTGCAGTTTTCCTTTACGGTCCTGCCAGTTTAATTTGTTCACTGGCAATAGGAATATTTTCTTTAGTTGACCTTCCCACACCTGGAAACTGTGTTTCTCACCACAATTCACATCTTTGACCTCCTGACAAAGACTCGAAGCATTAAAAATGCATGAGGCCCTGGTGAGGGGGGGCAGCTCAATGGCTACATTAGCACCAAGGCTGAATTATTGATAGAAATGGTGATTTTTAATTTCCTTTTAGCTATTGAATAATAGATTAAAAGCTGCACAATCAGATTATTTTCATTACTCACGTAAATTACTTGTTCAGTTAAGAAGAGTGAGGAGAACAAATGAAAAGCACCCTGGAGTGGCAAATACATTAGACATAAAATTTTTATGTTCTAGAGTATTTATTAATTTAAGATGCCCTTTCAAATAAATGTTTTGATTTAACAGAAGTAATAAGGAATACTTTATATGATTTAGGAGATTGGAATAGATTTTACTTTCTCTGAATGCAACTATGATACATTTATCAATACAGAACAACTAATGTGTTGTGTATTAGCTGGTGCCCTTGCTAACCCAAAAGAGAAGCGTTGTTTAACAGTTGAAATAACCGGACAGAATATCTGATCTTTTCAATCATTATATTATGGAATCCCTCAGTCTTCCTGTGTGTGGTATGCCACCCTGAGGTGTCCCCATATGTGTAGTCCTAGAGAAATAATAGCTCCGTTTGATTTTGCTTTTTCCATTTAGTTCGACTGCAGTAAAAATAATGCCTATTAAATCTTTTCAGTGATTAAGAGTCTTTTTAGCTTTTTGCACTGCCTTTGGCTACCAGGTCTCCTGGCTGGTTATTACTGTGCCCAGCAAGGATCCTGCTGCAGATTTCTGTTAGTCTGTCAAGAGCCTGCTTACAGAGGGTATTGGATGTCATGGTTGCCCTCAATTTTGAATAGGCAGTCGCTTCTGCATTTCCACTTTTGTCCTACTCTCCTGCAGGGCTGGATGATGTTGACTTTTAACTGGACAGATCCTCTTCTATCAGCTTTGAAATTTTCTCAGCAGAGACTCAGCAAGTATCTGGTAGGCTGACCGGGCAGCTTTCCACTTATATCCCTGTGGCAACAACTCGAAAAAGAGGAAGAAAGAGCAAATTTCCTTTAACTGAAATAATTAAAAATAATTTGTTACAGCCTCTAAGGAAAAGTGGGACTTCCGAAGTAGTGCAATTCCATTCTTCTCTTGGTATTTTCTTAGCAGAAGAACCAAAAGTGACACTGCTATCAGTATTGCTTCATGGAAGTACCACGAAACATTATGGTTTAGTGATGTTAGGTATTGATTTAGAATCCACTCAAATCTCTGGAAGAATCTCCATGGATTTGTGACAATGTCTGTTGACAGGAGGCATGCCATTTAATACAGCAATTCAGGGTTAGATTTATGCAGCATTGTGCCTTTTAGCAGCCCCACAGACTTGTTTCCCTACACACCCCTGGCTGAGAGAGAATAAATAACATCAATGCACTTCTCAACACAACCTTCCTGGACAGCCCCAGCCATCCAGCTTCAAGCCCTACGCATTTTCAGGTCACGAATTCTCCACAGCGGGAGGGAGGATTTGGTAAATGTTGTGGTGCTGTGAAGACTGCATGGTAAGAAGAGAAAGGAGGCGGTGTGAGTTCACTGTGAGTAGGCTGCTGAGTGACTATCCAAGGGTAAAACAGAAATGTGTACCACTGACCTACTTAGTGTTGAAAGTCTCCATATTCCATTATTGATGAACTGATCCACTTAATGCCCTCCTTGTTGCCTGCAGTTAGCTCAATAGCAGGATGATTTTTCAACTATTCATCCATTTCTTTTCTTCATGTAATTAGAATTTCCCTGTTTTACAGCCCCACAGTCTGACCCAATGGAATATGTACAGCTGAAATATATAGGCTGAGTCAGAATTTTGGATCTGCTTTTAAAACCTAAATTTAGACACACAAGACTGTAAATTTTAGTCTGCATGGTGTGATAAGGTCTATAAGGAAAAGCACTGATGATGGTAAAGTCTTGTGCTTTCAGCTTGCAGTTTAGAACTGATCCATTTTGGTAGGGTGTTTTTAAAGGACAGTTTCTACAGGATTCTAAAATATCAGCATTGTGTTTTTGCCTTTTTTGTGCTGTTAGTCAAAATCGAGCAATAAATCAGGCTTTTCTTTGTTAAAGAAACTCAGTTGCTTCTGACAAGCTACAATGGCAAATGGTGATCCAAATAAAACTAAGAATTTATTCTAAGAATGTCTTATTTTTAGTGTATTTTAAAAATACGTATTTTCAAAACTTGCCTTTAGGTTCAGTATATGTCATACAGGTAACTAGAGAGCTGAATATAAATTACATCTTAACTAGTATAAGTGACTCTGTTCACTCTGCTGAAGGATGTGATTTTAATTTTGGAAGATAACTTCTTTTTTTAACTGTGAGGGCTGGGAATGTGGTAAATGGCACACTGTCAGCCATGCGTGGGGTGGGCAGGAAGGAGAAGGAAGTCTTCCTGTGCTATGTTTAGCAGCGTTCGTGACATAAAAACAGCAACTGGGCTGGGCTGTAGTAAGTTCTGTAAGTTTTATGACCCTGTTATTTAGAACTGACTGTATGGCTACATGGGTTTGACTTAATAGCAGACTCTTAGAAAAAAAAGGAAGGAAAAGTAGTGGGTCCGTCTAGGACATGCCTTGGTAAACACCTCAGGGCAGGCAAAGGGCAAATGCCCAAATTACTTCCTTTGGGCTTCGTAACTTCTTGGTTCCTGCCAGACTGAGTCTCTGGCATTGCCAGTGATGGCGTACAACAGATCACAAGGGTTGTGAACTGGGGGGCAGATTTTGTGCTGAGGTATGAGCTCGTTTCCCTTCCTCTTGAAGGGGAAGAGTGACTCCTACAGACTCCTGGAGTGCTACACGACTTAAGGCATCCTTGGCTTTTCCACCGAGGTGAAAACTTCACGTTAAGTTAGTTATTCTGTAAACCCTTCTGTGGTTTAACATACTTCTTTTGAGACAATATGAGTTTTTTCTAATGCTCAATGTTAAACACACCATTTTTGTGTGGAGTCCAGCAGGTTTTTTTGTTAACAGCTATGACCAGGAGTCTGATATTGTGAGCCATAGATCTTGTATCTGGGCAGACCAGCTTCGATAATGATGGAAAACACGCAAGGTACTACAAGTGTAGCTGAGTTTTCTGCAGTAACACTTGAGCTGTGCCCAGCATTGTGCTGAATGGAGAAGAGAGTATTTCTGTGTCAGCTTTGCATTCCTCTTTTCCAGTCGTTGTTGTAGGCTGCTCTTGTGCTGTCTTGTCTCCCACCCCATAGAGTTGCTGTGCCAACTGGAAATTGGCCAGTATGAATGTGACCCAGAAATGTTGACAGTTTTTTATAATAGTGTTGAATGCTTTTTTCCAAGTATTCCCTTTCCATACAGTCAGTCTTTGGATTGATGGTCCTTAGTCAACTCCAAGGATCTGTCCTGTGATTTAGCATCATCTTGACTGCCTGTTAAGTTTGCTTAGCTTAACTCAGCACTTTGTCAGAAAATGTTGAATCACTGACCTGTTTACTTCTCATAACCCAGCAAAGGCTGTTTTGTAGCCCTTCCCCCCATGTCCAAAAATTAGGACACATTCTATTGTAAACTTGCATGTCCATTAAATGATGTGAACATAGAATGGGTTGGAGTATCTGGGAAAATAAGTCCAAGGGTGCCCAACTGCAACACGATCAGCTGAACATGGCCTTCTTCTTGCTCCTGACCTTCTGGGGAGGGGAACTCTACCTGATAAAGGCAGAGGACTTACTTACACAGTTAAAATTTGTGTTTAGTAAGCATTTGTATTCTTGCAGATGCATCAGTTAAAAGGCTCCTACGTTGTAAAAGCATCTCTACACAGCATGGGAACATCCTGTTTTATTTAAAAGATGCAAAGTGGCTACTTAGACATCATAATTGAATGATGTGCTGCATTTCACATTTCCACTTGCATCCTCTTCAGAAAGTCACTTAAAAGGTTGGAAGGACACAGTGAGCAGTATTAGGTTTTCTGTATTTTATGGCTAAAATTTCTAATGAAAACTTGGAGAAGAAAGAAGAGAAAGTGATTTCAATGACAACTCAGTTCCAGTGATGCGTATTTTACTGCTTTGCCTTTGTGTGTCAGCAGAAGTGTGGCTGATAAAGCCAGGGCTGGGCACTGGTGAGGCACCTCAAATCCTGTGTTCACTTTTGAGCTCCTCACAACAAGAAAGGCATTCCCTGGAGTGTGTCCAGGGAAGGGCAGTGGAGCTGGGAAAGGGACTGGAGCACAAGTCTGATGAGGAGCAGCTGAGGGAGCTGGGAGTGTTAAGGCTGGAGGAAAGGAGGCTCAGGAGAGACCGGCTCGCTCTCTACAACTCCCTGACAGCAGTCTATTTCTGCCTGTCATAACTGTCTGATCATAACTCTCTCTCTTTTATGAGGACAGAATTACTCAGAAATACTCTTGAATTATGGAAGGTCTAAGCTTGGCCTTGTGAATTACTATGAAGAAATTTCAGAATCTTGTCATTTCTGTTAATTTATTTTCTACAAATTGAGTCTAAATCTTCATTCTTTGCTGTTCTTTGAAGTGAATCTCACTGATATAATGGATGAGATGAGCAGAGGTTTTCCAAATTTGGGATTTTGATTAAAACTCAAAGATTTTGTGAGTGTTTTCAGTTAGTTCCCAAGGTGTAAAACACACAAGATTTCCAGAAATCAGTGAAGGATGTCATTCAGTGCACTTCGTACTCTTAGGTATTTATGTTCATGGAAATGCACTTTAAAAATAATGCCAAGTTATAAATTGATTCAAGGTTACCGGTTTGGAAGGTATTTGACAGTGGTGTGCAAACCAGAGATCAGTCCCATTGGTGACTCCTTTCCATTTTCAGAGCTTGTGTTTGAAGAAAAGCCTGACCTTTAAGGAAAATCAGATCCATTGTTTGCCAGCATTGATTGGTTTATGCTTTTCCCTAACATTGGATTGATCTTTAGCATGGTTCAGTAAAAGGGAGTTTAGCTTATTGCCAGGAGCAACTTTAAATGTGGAAACCTGCAAGAAGAGGGATCAAACAGTGGTCACAGGAAAGTAGAACTGAGTTTTCTGAAAGAAGCAGGTGTAGCATCACTGCCCAATAAATAATCCAATGGAGAATTCTCCAATTTACCGTTGAACTTGGGTAAATTACTAGTTCTACCAACTAACTGGAAGGGAAATTTGAAAGCATAGCTGAAATATTGGCAAATTGTTCCAATAATGAGACTTTACCTATGCTCTTCCCAATACTGTAATATGGGAACTGCACCAGTGAAAAAGTGAAGAAAAAAATTAAAGATACAGGAATGAACTTTTCTAATGTTTACAAATGAACACACATGTTTTTATTCTCACTGAGATGGATTTTTCAGGTATGCCTCAAAACCACAAAGAAGTATCCTGTGTATCAATTAATAACTTAGTAGATTTTTCAATTGATTATGCTGCTTTGGGTATTTATGTTACTGTAGATCTATGTCAAAGGAACTAAGTGACTAATTCCTGTAGAAAGTCAGGAATCTTAGTACAACAAGGTTTTCAATGTTCATGATGCTGAGCTGTATAATAGCTAGGTCTTAACTGACTTAAGGATTTTCTTCCTGGGTGCTAGAGAAAGCTCTCTCTGTGATAGGATTTTGTTCCACTAAGAAGTTTGTACTGGGCCATTATTCATCATTGTATTGTGCTCACTTTAAATTTTTGTGCCTTCAGTTCTAACACTCAGTGGATTGCTGTGGGATGCAATGAGTGATAAACTGCCTTTAGGGGAGGTTTATTGACCTGTATGTTGTGGGTGATTGCCATACCACGTTCTCATTAGGTAACAGAATACTTTCTATAGATTTTCTGAGCTGATTAAATAAAATGAGGACTGAGACAGCAACGCCAGCAGGTCAGGTTAAGGGTGAGAGGCTCTCTCTGCTTCAAGGCAAAGAGACACAGTTGGGAGGAGTGCAGATGCACCAGTAGGAGCAGGAGAGGGTCTGGAGGTCCCTCCCTGGAAGACCTTCCTGAGGTCTTGTGGCTTAGTGTCCAAACAACGTACAAGATAAAACAGGAGGAGATAGATAACAAACTATTCTCTCTGTATCCTCTTTCCTGTGGGCAGGAAAGAGGTTTCAGGCCTACATCTCTCCCTCTCCTGCAGAAAGGAATCAGAGCTAAGAGAAGTGAAAGAGGAGGCAGAAGCAGCGCAGTAGCACAGAATTGCAAAGAGGTTGTTTAGGAGTAAGAGAATTTGACCCCACATCCTAATGGAGAATGTTCAGGGTCTACAATTGCCTAAAGGCAATTTTCTTTAAATAAGACTGGTTTTGCTGAATTGATTTGGAAGCCAGTCTAAAACATATTTAGGAATCCTGTCTCACGAGTTTTTTTCTGAACAACGATTTGGTGCCATAGAGTTGCAAATCAACTCATCTATTCTAAATACATACTGTCCCAATTTCTGTTAATTTGAAGTATCTATTTTATAGCATTTTCCAAAAGCTTCCTGAGTAATTAAGAAAAATAATAAAAGCAGGTCAGTAGTAGTTTATTAACCCACTAAATCTTGTAACTCAACGTTAGGAGGTGGCAGTTCATTGCTAACAATGCTACTGTTGTCTAAGTCCTTCTAGGCAAAGAACCAGAAAACATTTCCCAGCTAATTGGAAGCTACGTGAAGCATTCACTCTTTTAACACATGTAGCATCCCATCAGAAACCACAGTGACTAATGGGGCATTTATTAATAGAACTGGCCCCGATGACGAAACTGTTTGGCTGCTTTGAGCACTGCAATTCTTGGGCCAAAATCTGTGCCCACTGGGTCCCACAGGCAAAGAGAAACCATGGGATGGCTGGCAGTAAGGCAGACTGTGAAGAGGGAACGTGAAGGGATAGTGCACGCCCTGTGCTCCGCAGGGAACAATGCTTCCCAGCAAACCACTGTATGGAGTCAGAGGGGACCAGTGGGTCTGCAATTACAGTTAATGCTCCGTGATCCGTGGACTGTGCATGGAGCAGACTGTGCACGCAGGGCTGAGATGCCTCGCAGTGAAAATGTGTGGGAACATGCTGTGTCTGCTGTTCTGCTCTCCAGAACCTTGGCTTGTCAGTGGTTCTTGGCTGCTCTAGCAGGCCGGGCCAGATGGAAGCTCTGCCATGCAAAAAAATATTTGGTCCCACTGCAGTGTCCTCCCCAAAGCCCATATTGTCTTTCTTTGGTTTTTCCACTATCCAGGTGTTCCCAGCCCACTGAAAAGCCCAAATCACGGAGAGCTGTCAGCACTTGAAGAACCCTGTGCCTCACAGGAACACAGGAACAGATATTGTGCTGACTGGGGAGGACCAACTGTCCTGTACACTGCCTGTGTATCCTGGGCAAAGGAAGGAAAGAGGAGTGTGACCTTGAGAAGTCTAACAAAAGAAGTGCCTATAGGATACCTCAATTGTGTTGCTTAGGTTATTTCCACTGTTTCATTTCTAGGTTTCACAGCTACCAGTACTTCACAAAAATTTTCATTGCCTTTTTTAAGATTATACATGTCGCAATGTTCCTCGAACTTCCTTCCTCAGTGTCAGTTCATCTACACTAACTGCAGCTCAGTGCAGGTCTGACCACCACATCCACTTTGAAATCCTGTCAGTGGCTCCCTGAATTGCCAAAAGGGCCATCTGGTGCATCCTGCCCTAGCCAAGTGGTTCTGGCTTGCAGGGGACTGTGTTCCTGCCTTTGCTGACTGCTCACTGCTGGCTTGCCTGGTTCTCAGCTCAGGTGAAGAGTGACCCCGCTGTGTGTTCTGGTTGTCTCCTGCCCTTATGTCCCAGGCCCGTTCTGGGGGCAGTAGTAAAGTTTGCACTTTCAGAGTGTCTTCCTCCACGAGACTGGTTGTACCTTACAGAATTTGTCTCCAAAGCTTGAAGTATAGAACCTGGGCAGGTGTAAAGATTTATTATTCACCGTTGACTTCCTGCATAAGGAGTTTTATATTTCTTAGATGAAAAATCATAATTACAGTTAATATGCTGTCAGATGATTTATGTACATCCATTTGAATTGCCTCATATTCCATTCCTTTTGATTTTGAAGGTGTAATGTTAGATAAAGAAATGGAGAAACTGTGGTGAGGAGTTTTTTTGTGGGTTTTGTTTGTTTGTTTGGTGTTTGTTTGTTCTGGGTTATTTGGGTTTTTTTGCCAGTGGGGGCAACTGGGAATTTCAATCATTTATCTGTAGAGAATCCAAAATACAGCTGATTAAGCCAATAATAGTTAGTATCCAATAATAGTTAATGCAATTATAGACTTTTTCATTTTTTCTTTATTAATCGGAGACAGAATACCTCCTGTCATAGGTCACATTTCAGCTCAGGGAAGCTTGCTATCCTACCCATCTGGGGAGATAGAACACAGTATGGTTCACATGAGCATACTCATGATGGTAATTAGTGATATTGATTTCTGAGGAAATCCCACAGGTATTAAGAGCAGTTTAAATCAATAAAAAATCCTAATTGTGTTTACTCATTGTTAGGCTGAAAATGAGCTACAGGATTTGGCCCTACAAAAACACAGCTTCCCTAAAGCACAGTTAAGGCACAGACAGGAGCAGCAGAACAGGAACAGTGTCATTACAGACAGGGATGAATGATTAGGGGTAGGACCAATCTAGAAAGAAGGGAAGTGACTGGAAAGGTGGAACCTTTCTTTTCTGATCACGAAATTTAGAGGTTTTGGAGAGCTCAGATCTTCACTGCAGAGCTGGCAGTTTGCACTTTGTGGTTCTGAGGTTACTACTAGTCTATAAAATGTTAGAACATGGTTACTAAGAAATTGAAGAAATAAAGAGAAAACATACATTTTTCCAAGAAAACAAACAAAAAGTAGGAAAATGGAAGTAAAGTATGAACAATCAATATTTAGACTAAACTCTGTTCAGTTAAATGAAGGGTGCCTGGTCTCTGGATTTCTTTTAAAAGCCCACTTCATATTTGGATGTTTTTAATATTTGAAAGCCTAAATGGTCCTTTATTAAGCAGATCTAGAACATGTTATGATAGAGTATAATCTCACTTGAGAAACAATAAGCTGCCCCAGCATTTAAGATTTGTATAGTTTGATGGCTATTTGATCAAACCACTGTGGGTTGAAGGCATCAATTTTTATATAGACTGACGGGTACGTTATCTTTAATAATATAAAATCTGTAAAGTTCAGAGGTCAAGAGAGCAAGAGAGTCATCTTCCTTTTAAGTGTCTGTACATATGTTTATCACTATAAAATCTCATGACATAAAGACTTCATGTTTCTGTCATTCACATCATACAGCCCTCAATCAGTGATAAATGTCATTTTTAAAAGAACCTCATCCATTCTTAATTTGTGTTTCAAGGATCACATTCAGTCAGTCTAGTTGTCATCTCCTTTAGTAAACACTAAAGGGAAAACTAACATACCTTTTTCTAAAAATCATTAATTAAATTCATATTTTTAAATCATTATTAAATTATTAGTTAATTTTATTGCATGGTTTTAAAACAGCTTTTGAATTACAAAGAAAAAAAAAGCTAAGGGCATTTTAAAATTTGTAAGTTTGATTCATTAGGTGTTCCAAAATTTTACAGGTTATGGTTGAAGAGTGCTTTTGAGAGCTGAGATGATTCAAGTACTATCTTGTTATTTATTGAAGCTTTAAGAAATCTAGCCAAAAAAAAAAAAAATAAAGCCTTACATTGCAACCCTGCTGTTTCCTGACATCTTTTTGCTCCCTCAATAGCAAACTACTTCCAAAGACCTAATCACTCTTGCAATCCAATCTCACCAACCTTGCCCTGGTCAGAGGGACTCACTGTAAAAGCACCTACAGTTTTTACTTATGAAGCTGCAAGTCTGGGGGTTTTGCAGGATGTATTTTTTGGGTGGTTAGACCACCATCTTAATTACAAATGGGTTTCAGGGAGTTGGTTGCTATAGCAACAGTCTACTCAGTGCTTTTTTCAGCACAAAACCCAACTTGCCTGTATGTTTGAGGGAAGACAGAATAGATAAGGCAGGGAGATTGAGCTTGTATTTCTGCAAGAGCCACAAATTGCAGCATCTTCTATTTAAAGGACACAGGCGGAAGAGCTGCTCGTTTCCATCAGTGTTTTTCCTGCTGCTGACAAGCCCCATTTGATGTTTGTGTAAAATAAAACCTTCCCATATTTCAAAATTGCAACTGCATCAGGGTTCATTAAGGCTAACACCCAATCAAGTATTTCCTAAAAGTGCAGCTGAAAGCAGAGGGCACAACGTCTTTGAAAAGCTGGAGCTGTGAAAATTTCTGATGCAGTGGTTTGCCCAGTGTCTCCTGCTGTAATCAGGCTCCCTCTCCATCCATGCTGAAGTCTGACAGAATTTGTCTTGCCATTGATTTCTCAGCAGACAGCTCCCTGGTTGTGTATCACAGCCCAGAAACCACCCTGACTTGATTTTTTCCCCCTTTGTTGGCTGTGAGGTGGAGAAACATAAAAAAGGAGTGATGGAGGGGGTGTCAAAAATCCTTAATCCTGCCTAACCTTAGGGTGCTATTCTCCCATGTCCTTCAATCACCATCTGTATCGTGAGCAAAGCACAGAACCCAAGGCTCAGTTCTGTGGAGTTAAACAGAGCTTTAAAGCTTTTGCAGGCCTGGCACTGTGGGTAATGGGGGAGCCTCTCTGCTCTGGGTGCTGAGCACATTTTCGATTTGTGCATAATTGCAACATGCTGCAGGTTTGGGTTCTCTAGAGTCTTCACATTTCCTTTGCAGAATGAAACGGGGAGAGGAGCCTGTGATAGCAAAGGGCCAGTTCTAAATGATGGCTTTGCTTCCTTTGTGTGAAATTCCTTTCCCAGCTCTTCCCCACTGCTTCAGACTCAGCCAGTGAGGTGGGGATTTAGACGTCTTATGCCTGCCTGAAGAGGGGTTTCCAGGCTCTTGAGGGTGGAGAGAATTGTTTGGGAGGCGTCAGCTTGGCAGCCATGTGGGAAAGGGAAAAGGTTTTTGAAGCAGATTTGGTCTCCAAGAGGGAGCAGAAGGAATGTACAGCATGTGAGAGGGAAGAGTTGAGCCTGTTTGGGGCGAGTTAAAGGGAAAGTTATCATGAAAGGAAAAAGAAGTAGATTTGGAAAGGAAAGTGGGAGAAGACTAGTGAAGAAGAGATGGGGCAATACAATCTGCATTTGACTTCCTTTTCTCTATAAGGACAAAGTGGACCTTCCTTTTTCTTGGATCTCCAGTAATCTTTCCTATCTCTTGGCCTGCAGACTGACAGTTTCCCCTCAGGTGATATAATCACCTTGAAGTGGAGGACAGCTGATTGTGGGAAGGGAGAAACTTGCTGGCTGCAGTATCTTGATAACATTTGTGCAGTTCTCATCACTGGCTGCCACTATTATTAAGTGCCACAGGATCTCTTCAGCTTTCCCTGAGTAGGCCTGACACAGGGCATGTAGAGAGCGGCTCAGATTATTGCCTTACTCCATAGGAAAACCCTAACACACAGTACTTCTTTTTCTCAGAAAAAGGCCTTTCTCTCTCTTTTCTGAGCTCTATTGCTGTCCAGGAGCTGTGAACATCTTTCTCACCTTCAAATGTAAAAGACGTGCAGTCCCCATGGTTTGAATGACATAAGAAACTTGCCACAGCATAATGTGTGCAGACTAATCTTTCTGGAAAAACTGACAAGGAGAGTTTGCTTAAAACAGAACAGCCTTCCATAAGACCTGATGGGGAACTGTGATTCGGACATTTCCTTAAAAGAGTGCAGGGTCACAGTGCTACTGTGCTCATGACAATAGTCCTTCATGCCTATCACTGGATGGTCAATTTTGGGCTTGGGTGGAGGTTTTTGGTTGGGGTTTTCTTGTGTTTTCGGGTGGTTTTTTGTTGTTGATTTTTCTGGGTTTTTTTGGGGGGTGGGGGAGTTGGTTTTGGTTTTGTGTTTTTTGTAGAAAAATTTACTGGTGCTGGGGATTTCTGTTCTTTCCATCTCCCTGTACTCTCAGACTGTGTTTACACAGAGGCCCCTCTGCCCTGAATCACAACAGTGTCTGTAATCTCCTGAGTGCTGCTAGGCCACAAGAAGGGACGGTATCTGTTTTAGGGACAAGTAGATGTCAGGAAAGGAGGAAATTCAAAAGGAATATTTTGGAAGTTTTACAAAGCAAAACTGATATGTACAGCACAATAGACATCAGGTTTTAAGAGGTGCTTTAAAGACAACACAAGGTTCATAACACAAATTAGAAACCTTTGAAGTTCCTATGCTTAAGCGAGTTTGGGAAAGGGAGCACTAAACAAGACATACAGGAGGAGCCGCTGTCCAGCTCAGAGAGTGCTGGTTACCAGAAGATTGGAGGTTGTTACTTCAGGTTTCAGAATTCTCTCTTTGCCATGTTTCTGACACTCCTTTTCCAAGCACCTACCGCAGCCCTTTGGCAGAGGTGGGATGCAGAGTTGTTTGGAGGCCTCTGTTTCTGCCCCCTGTGTGTTCTGGTGGAGGAAACAGAACTAGGCATTTTACACTGGAGACTCAAAAAGCTGAAGTTACCAGGCTCTTCATTCCATTCCTTTTTACTTGCTGGTTGGTTAGTTATAAATGCCATCAGACTCAGACAGAGCATTCTCGAGGTGAGGATCTCCTTCCCATTCAGTGCCTCCATGACTGCACTCCAGAGGGTGCAAGATTCTCTCCTGCTTGTATGAAGAGACCTGCTCTGTAACTGGACACAAGTCTCTCCCCCTTCTTCCCAACCCTTATGCCTTCCTGACCATCTCAGCAAAACTGAAGTGAAGGTCTTCTTCAGTGGTAGCAACTGATTCTTTTAAACAAATGGCCCAATGCCATGCAGATAATTCTAAGGTCTTCTGTAGTCAAACTTCTATAGCCCAGACTTGACTTGTATTTTTGCAGTTAAATGTCAGGGAACACACTAAGCCTCTGAACAAGCAGTTAATGTGTTTGCATTCCGCCTTGCCTGCTCCCCATTTCTCACACAGATGCACTGTGTTTGTTTCATGTCCCTAAGCCCATGCTGCTGTCCACAGAAGCTGTTTTCCCTTTCTTTTTTCCCTTTGTTGCCTTCCCCCTGAAAATATCAAATTCAAGGCTGAAGTAGACTGAGAGCCAATTGCTGCTCTCAGGGTTAAATCTGGTAATCATTCCCCTGGCCTCAAATTTATGCTGGTGCAATGAAGATGAGATTTTAGCTTTCTGTACTGTTGTCAACAGGGGAAAAATAGAGTCCCTATAAGGCTGTATCCATGGAAACCATCCTGCTGCAATAGCGGGTAAAGCAGCAAATCAATTTCTTCAGTTTTAAAATGAAACACATTATAGTGCATCTGCCATTTGAGGGATTATCTGTGCTGATAACTGTGTGGAAAACCCCTTCTCTAGAAAATAAGCTGGCAAGAACACTTCTTCCTCCTGATAGAATTCTGATTTTGGGTAGAGTGAGCATTGATGACAAAGTACCATGAAGACAGTACAGTGAGACAGAGCCAAGTCCAGAAGCAACAGTGTTTAATGAAGGAGAAAATCGTTTAATTTAGCATTTAACCCAAGTATCTGGTCACATGGTGACTAACACTCAAATGTATTAGCAGAGGCAGTGACCTGTCACCTCTGTCTCCCTGCTCTTTGCTTGCACGGTACCACGTGTGACAAACAGTCCATTTGTACTTGGTGGTGCACTGCTCTGTGTGTGTGTGGATGTGGCTCTGTGTGTGTGTGTGGCCACTGGACTGTCAGATGAGATTTCAATATCGAGTTCACTGCAACGTGATCTGGGCATCTGACTTTATACAGGTGTATGTTTCAGAGCCCGAGGCACTTGCAATGCAGAAAATGTGCTGGCTGTCTCTGCACTTTGTTGTTTTTAAAATTTCTCATGTGAGACTTGAGAGATGACCCCTTTGCTGTGCCGTGGAGAGAGCATGGTAATATAAGGATTTTTTACACCAGACTTTGAATGTTACCCTGCATTTTCCCTCCTGTGTGCACTGGGATTCTTCCTTTATTTTTCACCTATTAACGTATCTCTGGCCATTTCGAGAAATAATACTGAAGTTTATCAGACAATTTCCTATATGCAGATGAGACTCCACTCTGCTTTTCCTTTTCATCAAATCCAAATATTGCACTTTGCCTTCCCTATGCCTGACAGATAGAGAAATTTTCTGTCTGGAAGAAATGCAACCTTATTTAAGAGAAAGAGAATAAAGTTGAAACAGGAAGTAGTAAAACTGAATGAGTAGGAAATAAAAAGCATTACAGGAATTGCCCAGACTGTGGGTAGCCCTTCAGTTGGTGAGGATCAGATACACGTTATTCTGTCACCTGGCAGTGCCTGGGCTGTATTTCATCTGCTTCTGAATCTCAGTTCCCTGATAACAGCAATCACACATGCAATACTGTCTCCTTTTATCTACAGCTGTCCTATCTATTATAGCAATCCCTCTTTGATTGACAGTTATGTATTTTTTTCTGACCTGAGGGCAAGCTTATTGCAGTGCACTCCTTTCAGGGCTATCACTGAAACACGTCCAAAATCTTCAACTGGCGCATAATGTGGCACTTCAGCATCTCAATGAAGTGAGCACATGTTGTTGGGGGCACATATGGGTTTTGTTGCTTTGCCACATCTACCAGTTAATGGAAGATGCAGTTCAAACCCCATTCAGTTGTAGAAATAGCTCAGCAGTCTGAAATGCTGTTGTTTGCAGAGAGTGTTTTGTTCTACCTCTTTCCAGTTGCTATGACATGCAGTTGTCTGTTTGGTTAGTTCCAGGGACTTTAAGAGTCGAGAAAGATATCCCAATGCACTGCTTGAGGACTGTTTCCTTGTTGAAGATGAAGTTTCCTGCTCAAAAACACCTGGTCAAAAAGCACAAACTTCTGCAGTTTGTTTTCTATGATCTATGAATATACAGATCTAGAAATCCTCTCTGTATTCAGGGGATGGACTGCATTCACTAAGTCCTAGCCTTTGAATACTGAAGAATGAAAATTATACCTTTCATTGCACTTTCTACTGGTAATTCCCACCTTCTACATAAGCCTTCTATATTCCTGTATAAGGATGCCATTTGCCCCTGGGGTTCCTTTACTGCCAGGGTTCAAATTCCTGGTGAGCTCAGACATAAGGCATTTGCAGCTTTCTTTCTAAAATGCCAGGGAAGGGAGAAATGGAGGAGAAGCTGTGACTGGCATTTCTTGTACCGTTCTTAATCACAGCCCTGTGTCTGTGTTCAGCAGGGTAGTGAAGCCCCAGAGACCGGGCATGGCTCAGGGGAACCCTGCACACTGGTTGGAGCAGAGAGGATGGATGGGCTCATTTGTTATTGTGTGCACTGGGACATGTGGAGATGGGCTGGCGAAACCTGGAAATTTTAGTGGCTTTCAATACGAGCTTTTCCTGTGCCCCGTGACAAATGGCAAGAAAGCTGACCTTCTTCTTCCCACCTCCTTCAGGTCAGATTTGGGAGTCCGTGGCAGGAGGAGGGGCTGCATTTGTTCTGAGGAACAAAGCAGGAGCCACCTCTGGATCCATCACTTCTCTCCCAGCTCTCGAGTGAAGCATTTTAAAGCTTTCTTTAGGTATAAGCTCTTGGGGTTTGCACAGTCATGTCCAGCGTAGGAGAGTTTCTCGATGATGTCTGTCTCCATGGATTCAGGGGTGACACCATGTTTGTACATTGTCTCTCTTACACTGCCACCCCCGTGGATCAAGGCAAAGATCCTGAGTCATCTTCACAAAGATTTAAAGCTTCTGGCAAACCTGTGGGCCATCTGGGAATGTGGGCAGGCAAGAGATACTGAGTAGGAAAACTCAGTCACGTGGTGGTGTTTATATCTGTCACCACAGCCAGTTCTTTTAACCATGTTAAAAGCCATTTTAATTATGGCCTATTGTTTTTTCTGTAAGAAATTGTAACAAACATCAAGCCTGCAGTAAAATGATTCCTTAAAATGAGCCCAGTCCTTAAAGTCACTTTATGAATATGCAAATTCCATCTATATTCCAAAGTGCCATTCATTTTTACTGTTAGATAAACCTCTATCAAAAACCAACAGTTCCCTTTTGGAAAAAACTTGAATTGCCTTCTCTCTGAGACTCAGATGATGCTGCTCTTGCGACCTGTGTCACATCCCTGCCCTGGCAGGTATTGTCGGTGCTGACACATGGTGTCACACAGCAGCTGCCACTTGATACAATGCAAAGAAAGTGCCCCCAGCCCAGGAATGTCTGCTTGAGTTAGGTCTTGCTCAGTGTAAAGATACAGTCTGTTACCACTCCTGACAGTCACACAGCCCTGACTTCCTTCTCTGTTTCTACCAGAAAGCGGCTCCTCAAAATTAGAATCCTTTTGCATTCCTGGCCTGCGAAGGCAGGGATATTCTTAGCAGTACTCTGTGGATTAATATTCACGACAAACTAAAAATATCAGGCCAATGCATACACTAATCTATTCTTCCAACCCCAAAAAGCTGTGCCTAGCCCTGGTTTCCTACATATACTAGCTGTGGGCACAAACCTTGCCTTGCCTGTTACTCAGTTTTTAATTTCAGAAATATATAAAAGAGGCAAGTAGTTCTAACAATTGTGGTGTGTTCTTGAACAACAAGTTCTGCTGCAAAATCTGGTGACACAAGTAGGTGACTTGCTAGTCAGCAGAACCTCCACAAATGCAGAATTGCTTGCAACAAAAATGGAAAAAAACCCAAAACCACTTCTTTCAGTAGAGGAAGACCTAATTCACTGATGAACAGATTATAACTGAATGATGTGTTAAGAAAGGATATGGAAGACTGACAGTCTGTGGCCCTTAACTTCATGAAGACCCTAAAAAAATATCATTCCCTGCAATGGGAGACTTGTTAGTGGGCAAGGTCACTTCCACAATGATGTAAATAGCCAAGTGGGTGACTGAATCTCCCCAGACCTGAAAATGTAAGGTTGTTCTTGTCTCATGCAGAGAGAAACACTGTCTTTTTATAGTTTGTACTACTTAGGAAGCCTTTAGAGATGACCAGAAGCAGACACACTGCTGTGAGCAACAAGAGCCAGAGAAGTGTTATGTTCCCTGTGTCCCTCTGTTCAATAATGAGCTGTTCCTTAATTCTCTATCCTAGCCTTTGCTGCAGTCTCCTCTCCTCTTCCATCACCTCCAAAGGGGCCTTCTCGGCGTGCCAGGGCTGGGCAGAGTCCAGCCAATCTGTCAGATTTGGCAGGGCACATGGTAGAGAATTTACACAAGTTTTATACTTCTACAAGAATTCCTCTCAGCAGCTGGAGGACAGAGGATTTCTCAGCTGGCACAGAGTTAGAACAGTGTGTACAGAGGGTACCTGCTCTGGCCTGAAGCCTCATGTGACAGCCAAACTTGAACCAGCACAATGAGTTCTTCATCTGCTGTTTCTTATCCTACGCCAGAGGACAGGTTCTGGATCTGCCTATACTGTGGAAGTGTGGTTCAAGGATTTTCAAATGCCTGAGGTGCAGCACAGCCCCTATAATCCTTCTCTTGAGAAGCCTGTCAAGCCTTGCACATGGAGCATGCCTTGGCTTCAGCTCTTTCTAAAGACCGCAAGATTCCTGGCTTTCTTGTGTGACCCCCTGCATAGCTGAGAGACCCTGAACGAGTCAGACAGCTGCTGTAAGTGTCTCTCTGTAGAAAGGGAACAGATGTTACTCATTTCACATTTAATGTCGCTCTGCCCATGGGCACTCACCTTCTCCATGCAGGT
The DNA here is from genome assembly GCA_013396775.1 of Cephalopterus ornatus. Classification (NCBI taxonomy): domain Eukaryota; kingdom Metazoa; phylum Chordata; class Aves; order Passeriformes; family Cotingidae; genus Cephalopterus; species Cephalopterus ornatus. Next base: position 824,595 of record VZRE01012752.1, on the reverse strand, counting down.
GTGTTACTGGTGGCTCCTCGCTGTCACTACTGTATCCGGGGCCGCTGCCTCTAGGAGAGGGGACAGAGCACTCCCTCCAGCCAGGCCCTGGCAGGGGGTCTCTGCGTAAGCCCAGGGCCCTGGGCTGCACTGCTTGGCCTCCTTGGGCTGCAGTGAGTCAGCTACAGAGACAGCAGTGCTGCCTGAGAATGTGGCAGGTATGTCTGAGCAGACAGAGTTAAAGAGAGGTAAAAATGTTGGTCTGCTAAGTGTTGTTGCAGGGGAACAGTCACTAGGGCTGAGACCGAAGTCCTTTAAATAGGAGAGCGCTTGATGATCTAGCTGGGCATATTCAAAATTTATCTTGCTTCTAGTGACCTCATCGAGGATTTTTCCTTTACTTTTCTGATCTTCAGAGCAAATTTGCTCCCCATTTTGCTTCAAATACAGACTGCTGGGTTGGAAACTTGTCTCATAGTTATATTGGTTTGTGCTAGAAATACTGGTGTATTCTGGATTTCGAGCACTGTAGCTGCATTCATTTTGCATCAATAACTTGTTTTTGTACCGAGACATCTTATGAATGATACTGTTCATTTCGTTCCCGATGTATTTGTCCTCCAGGTGCTTGTTTTCATAGCTGATTTTTAATGATGCCACCTGTGTTACACAGTGCTCTAAGATCTGCACTATGTTAGTGCTGCTCTCTGTTGGTGGGGGGCTAATGTAGCTCTGGAAGTGTCTGAGGGCGAGAGGCTGCGGTGGTTTGTCACAGGAAACAGAGAGAGAGTGATACATTGGCTTGTTTCTGTCCTCCCTCTCAAGGGGATCTATCAGTGAGGTCACAGCAGTCTTGTAGGAGTAACATGATTCTACTTCCTGATTATCATCTAACGAAGGATTTTCAGAGCTCTGGGAGCCACTCTCTCTGTTCAGCTTTTCTGGCAGTGGGTTTTTATCTCCAGATGTCTCACATCCCAATGAAATCACCATCTTCTCATTGTCAGTTGAAGATGTCTGCAGGCTGTCTCCGTTTGCCTGTGATTGTGGTGCATAACTTGATGATCTCGCGGTTTCCACAATCCCAGGCACTGTAGATAAATCCTTATGGTGACTCCCTTCTCTTCCTTGGAAATCCAGATTAGATGTGTTTGGGCAGGAGTCCAGGCTGTGGTCTCTTTCAGCAATGTTTACTGAAGAGACCTGGGTTGTGTATTTGCTTTCATCCAAAGACACACATACATTAAATGCATTAGAATCTTCCTTGCTTGGTTTCTCCTGCTGAGCTTCTGTGCTCAGTTCCTGCTCTGGACTGGGACTGGGCAGGACTGATGAATCATTGGACTTTTCTGGCTGTGATTGAGGACTCTGAAGAGAGTCAGGGGAGGAAACGAGTCCTGAGTGTTTTCGCAGCCAGTTTATTATCCCCATAGTCAGTGAGAGCTCAGTATCACAGAGCTTTAGCAAACATTCTTTGCCTTTCCATGAGCTGTGGAAAAACCCCTGGCTGATGATGTCTAGAGTTGGTTGGGAAGCCATGTTCTCCTCAGCTCCAACGTGAAAGCTGTAAATGGACAGAGGGATCTCAATGGCTTGCTCTGAAACGGTTTCAGATGCGCACAAGTCATCGTCAAGGACTGGGTTTATTTTGACTTCATTTGGGTCATAGAAGAGCTCATAGAGGGCATCTCCACTGTAGCTGTCTCTTGGAAATCTGCCTGGGACACCAGGGGTCTGAGCTTCCTTCAGTTCATCATCTTGTCCAGGAGAGAATGAATCATAGTAGCCTTCATCACTTGTGGATGTGGATTCCTGGTTTTCACTTTTTGGTGTTTCTGTTTCTGTGGAACTGTCTTTGGAATTGTCTCCTTCTTTATCAGGTGACACTTGGGGGCTCGTCACCGATATGGCAGCCTGATTTTTAATATTTTCTGTGTCAGAACTGGGTACCTTCAGCAGCTTCTTTTCAAACAGAGCACTCTGATGTAGCCGTACTGATTTGTTGATGTTGTCCCAAAACTTTGCAAATTCCACAGTCTCATTCTGGCCAGGAGAGGCCAGCTGCTCCACCCCGCCTTGGAAAGAGCCCATGACAGGGCTGTCTTTGTGCTTGCTTCGCCTCAGCAGAAGGTCTTTGCTGTTCTCCAGCTCCAGGTGAGCAGAGCTCTCATCAGCAAAGATTTCTCCACAGCCAGTGAGGGAGTCAAAGCTCTTCAGGGAGGCAACATCTTCACACAGGGCATTGCAGCAGTCGTAGGAGGAGTCGGACTGCAGTTCACTGTCTGAGCAGTCCTGGGACAAACAATCAGCTGCAAATGTTTCTCCAGTTTTGAAAAGATACTTCGCAAGACGCCCAGACAACTCACTCTTGCAGCCTGGAGAGGACAGGTTCTTGTCCTTCTCAACCAGAAATGTGAGGTTGTCTGGCTTATTTTTTCTTATATGAAATATATCTCTGAGCCCTTTCTTAGATCTCTTGAGGGAAATCCTCTTCCTGGGAATGGTTTTTGCGACAGCTGGTACAAAAGGCATCTGTGGCACAAAGTTCCTGTAATCAATCATCTGACTGCTGCAGGCAGACTGGCTGGGGCTGACCACACACTCCTTCTTACTGCTGGAGCTAGTCATCCCTGAAAAGCTGATACTGTTGACAAGTCGGCCCTTACCCTTTCCAGAAAACCCCTCCTCACATGCCCTGCTGCTGGGGCTGCAGTGCTCTGCTTTGTCTGCCTCAGCAACACACTCATGGGTTTTACTCTTCCTTACAAGTTTGTAGGAGGACCCAGATGATTTTTCCAGGCTGTGGTCACCAGCTCCATTCTTTGTTGCTCTGGTAGAAAATCTGTAGTTCTTATGCGTGGCCAAACATGCCAGCTGGACTTCGGCCACACTTTGGTTTCCCTCCAGAGCTACCTTTTTGTCTTTCCCCATCTCATCTTTGTTGGTAGGAGCTGTATGCACTGGTGGCACTTTCTCATGTTGCACACTGGATTTTATGAAGGTCTTTCCTCTCTTGAGCTCCATGCTGCTTCCTCACATCTGTTTCTGGAAAGAAAACAGCAGAACACAACTACTGTGAGGTTGGTGCCTAGCACTTGTAAATTTGGAAAGCAACTGGAGAACAAAGGGAGGGATATGAAGCATTATGGAATTGGGTTTGTCTATCATTGGACAGTTCCATCACTGAGTCCTGGTACTGCATGAGAAACAGGCTGAGTGAAGCTGAAGGTGTGTTGGCTGGAAGATCCAGCAAGGATAAGACAGTGCACTTTATGGGCTGGTAGCTGAGGGTCAGAGAACAGTTTGGCTGTTAGAAATAAGGGGGGTTGGATTGAGGGTTATGACATCAGTATGGCTTTTAACAAGATAGAGGTCCTGTTCTGAAAGTAGAAGAGGCATCAAGGAAAAACAATGCCTGAGAAAGTTTACCACGCAAGTGTGTGCATTAGGGAGGAGCAGCTCATAAATCTGTGTGTTTGAGGAGGACAGAGAGCTCAGTGTGGGAAATGTCCTGAGAAAATGGACCAAACATTTGAGACATGATGCTCATTTTATAATAAAATAATCCCTACCTGTGAATAGAAAATCCATAAACCTTGGTACTACCCTGGAAACGAGCTGAAACTGAATTATTGGGTTTGCTTCCCTTCCTCCTGAACATAATGGAACATTTTCTGCACAACTACTTTAACTGTCAAAAGTTAAAAGTGCCAGATTGAAAAATCACTCTTAATTATGACAGAAGAGTCACCTCCAATTCACAAAGAACAGTGTAGCACACAGAGGCATTGGCACACCAAATCTGCACTGTGCATTGATTAGCTATTTCTAAAAATACTCTAGTACCAATGCCAGTTTCAGGCTCTGCCTATATGGTTTACGTTTCATAAATCTATTTAGTCATTAATTATTTTAGCCATGTTGCTTTCAGGTTTCCAGCAGTTATTTCATAGGCACGTCTATCCTTTTCTGCCTTGTATCAACCTAAATATTGAGGAAGTCAATGGAGTTACATAAAGGTAGGTCAGGGAAGAAGTAAGCACTTCCTAAAAGCCGTTGGAAAAAAACAGATTTTTACTGGATGGGAAGCAGGACAGTAACTCCAAGCCTTGTTCTTGAAAGAACATGCTTGGATCTTTCCTTAGGTGAAATCTCAGTTTATGATTTATCTTGTTTTGAATTGTTTAGACATAACTAAACAATTGGAGATGCTGAATGGGAGATTTTAAATTCAGCACCAAGCCAAGCCTTTGTACTCCCGAAGTACAACTTAAAGCAGTCTTCAGTCTATCAGGAACTATAACAGCTCTCTGTAGCCTCCAGAGGCTTTCCAGTTGCCAGGGCTTGCTGGGAATGGCCACACTGACCAGCACCTCTTAAGATACAGATCTGGGAGTTGTCACCCGCAGCTCTGCTCCAGCAGGCAGATCAGTGACAGCCCGTTGCTCACAGAAGCTGCAAACTAGCAGGTGATTAGCAATATTTACAGCTAAATGTAGGTCAGTGATAAAAGACAGACAACGTAAGGGTAGAGTGTGAATGTTTGACATGCTCTGGAAAACATGGTGGGTGGTGATGGATGGGCGTCTGTCAGTATGATTGAGATGTTGGCACATTTATTTGCACTTGGGGCTACATGTGAGTGTTGCAGAGCGTTCTTAATGAAAGCCAGTAAACATTTTACTACATGTCAGGTATTTGGAGTTCACTGATGCTGCGGGAAACTTGTTATGCATATTTAGAAATAGGTCACTGGGACAGGATTACGCTCCTTCTGAAAAGCAAGGTGTGATCGACAAGAAATTCAGCGTGCAGAACTCTGGGAGAGTCGTGAAAACAATCAGAAACAGCTGATACAAGACCAGTTATTAATATCTCAAAACTGAAGTGTCTGACACCTCAGTCCTTTGCAAGTGTAGAATTAGGTAGTGTCCCTGTGGGAAGCTCCTGATGCTGCGGAGAAGCTCCTCAGAGGTCTGTGACATGGCAAATGCCAGCCTTATAACAATGTTATGTAGAACTCCTTGAAGTCCTGCAGCTGTTTCTGCCCATTCTGGGTATCAAGCAAGGGTCACTTTTCAAGGATATTGCATACTTGGGAACTTTATCTGTAGATTCATTAAAAAGGCTTTCAGAGGTGGATTAATTTATTGTCAAGTATGAAATGTAGTAAAGAATTTGGGATATCATTAGATAATCTTTGTAATAAAGTAATGTTTGATCTGAATTCTTATCTCCATGATAAGAAATACAGTGGATGACCAGTTTGATAACTAGGTCTAGAAACTTTAAGGCTTGTTCTTCTGTCTTTTTTTTTATTGTTTAGATGAACAGCTTAAACATGAAAGCCCAAATGGCCTGACTAACATCTGTACTGAGAATATATGTAGTATAATAATGTAAGATACACTGATGATAGCCTGTGCTACCTTTTCAGTTTCCTCTGATGAGGGAAAAAAATGTTAGATGTCATTGGGGTTTTGTGGGATTTTTGTTTGGTTTGGGCTTTTAAATATCTACTACATATATAGCTACCAACTTTGTATTCTGATTATTTAATGTCTCTATTTGATCTCATATATTCTTTTTCCAAATATTCCCACAGGATTCATGCCAGACTTAGTATCTAGCTCATTGTGTCATCCTGCTTATTCTGTTTTAAGACTGTCACATCTTTGGGAATCTTCCGCATTAAAACTGTTATTAAGAATGGACACCAAGAAAAGGAACACCCCCTCAGTCAATTCTTTGAGGGCTCTTCAGGGCAGACTACCAGAGTGCAGATTTTTTAAAGCATTTGTAACTTCGCATCCTATGAGCTCCTCTTCATCCTCATATGGCATGAATTATCAATGAGCTTCTTCCCTAATACAGAACAAATGTTCATGTGATGATGCTCTTTTTCTAAATCTTAGATATAGATATACACATATCTATATTTTAGCCCTTTTGGTTGTAATTTTTTGTCTTTGCAGGGACACAAGTTATATCTGTAACCCCAGAAGCTGTACCAGTGAAGTCACAACAGATTGAAGTGCTGTAGGGGAAAGTTACCCTCCAGTGATTATGTAAAGCTAACCAAAATTCTATGAAAAATTATTCTAGGCATTTAAAAAAGGGTACATTTTCTCTGGGATTTCTTGACCCTTGCACTCAGCTACACTACTGCCTGTCTGTTCCTTTTTAATTATTCTCCTCTTGGACTTAACTTGCATTATATCTGTTCTTCCACGGGGATAAAAGATATATGAGGGACTGATTTCCACCTTTGTAAAGGAAATATAATTTGCAATTAAAATCCCTGTAGAGAACAGAAACCTATGGAAACCAGCAGTCAGTCTACTGAGGCTACATTATCCTGTTTTGAACAGACTCTGGATGTTTTCTTTGTTAATGTTACTTGACCTCTTTTTTAATAACTGTGAAATTACTCGTCCAAAATACATGTGTTTAAATAGAGGACATCCTTGAGTCTTATACTGGGCTACAGTTTAGTTGTCATTTACAACAATGTTAGGTGCAGCAGCATTAACACTTCCCAGCCACAGTAAACAGTACTTTTATCTGGCTTCATCATACCAGCTTCTCACTTCTAGGATTTCACAAGTGTCTAAGCAGGCAATTAGATCCGGATTTGGGGTTTGTAATATAATGGGAATAAGGTTTTGTTTTAAATTTGGATAATATTGCTCATAAAATGCGGAGATACTCCATGTTCAAACATACACCATCTGTGCAGGGTGTGTGATAGCCTTTTCATAAACTCTGAAGGTTTTACTGTATCTGTGATTCATCTGAAAGTAAATTAAAGTTTTAGAATGGGAAGGTGAACACATTGCTGTGGGCTGAGGAAACTTGGTTTTAGGACAGTCAAAGCAATTGCTTATGGTTCTGGGTTATGAGGACCCAAACAAGACTGAATTAGGTAACTGTTCTGGTTAGTAAGAGCCATGTTCAGATGACCTAAATTCTACCTAAGTCCAGGTCAACAGGTAAGAGCCAAAGAGGAGTGCAATGGAACCAGATATTCATTAGGAAAATGTGTGGAAGCAGGATTCAAAATGTCCTAATATTGCCTTTACATGGGTCAAAGAGGAGGAGTTGCACTTGCCTCTGTCCATGGTCCCCAGAGCTTTCTGCCCGGCTCAGCTGTTTACAAGCTTCCTTCTGTTGTGGAATGGGGGAAGCCTTGCTTTGGGTTTTGAGCTGGTGTCAAAATTGATATCTTACACCTCACTAGCCGGAAAGTTTTGTTTAGGTTATCTCCTAAGAAAAGGTAGAATATCAGTCCTCCTGCAAGTAACTCTAGGAAGATCATCCTACTGGGAAAGGAGAAGTATCTGCTTCAGTGTGATTGCATGGGCAGAAATAAGTGTTTCAAAGAGGAAATTTGGATGGACTCTCTGGCTTGAGCAGGTTTGGCTCAAGAATAATTTGGCTTAAGTAGCAAAAAATATAATTAAGGTTCATTTATTCCAAAATCCTATTAGTTGTGTGGCTTGGACACTCTTACTTGTTTGATGTGCAACTTATGTATAATTGTCTCTCTTGGAGATAGAAATAGGTAAAATTTACAATACAATGTTTTGCAGGGGAGATAGGAGTGTTCTTTCTTTACATTTAGATCATGCCTACAATTGGCAGGTGGTGGAGTTGTTGCCTTGCTGTCTCTTGCTAAGCAGAATTCTGACCACTTGGCATCTGAATTTCCCCTCTCTCCAAGCATGTTCCTTTTATTAAAGGAAAGAGTTGATAAACTTTGAATATCTTTTAGGCCTTTTAATTTTAAAATAGGGAAAACCTCTCTTTGGATTGTTTTTAATGTTTTAGGATACAAGTTTGGAGTGAGTCCAAAATCCCTTTTCCACAAGTGGCCTCATATCAATCAGACTTAAGACGCTGAATATCAGAGGTACCTTTGAAAATGTTACCCTGCTTTCCCCTCAGAAACAGTGGCATAACTAAATTTCCTGAAAACATATATCTGGTTTTGGCATTTGGACATGAATTATGCTTAAAATGGATGCATTTTAAGATGAAAAGTTTTTTTAAATATTGAGAAATTGTAATGGGAAAGACAATAAAGAATGGAGTGCTCAGGGAGGCTCTCCCCTCCTATGCCTAGTTAACATTGGGAGGATTTTTGCTGTGCACCAGTTGGAAGTCCTAAAATGCAAAACCAATCAAGCTTGAGGTGGTGAAAGCCACAGCTACTTTCAAAGTCACTTGGCAATACTAATTTTTAATGCTTAGGATCTAATCAGCAATGCATAAAGAACAGCTGGTGCTCCCAGTAAAGTGTGTGTGGGGGGGATATTTTTTGAATAAGACTGATTATTTGCAGTCGAAAACATTAACTCTCTATCTCAGAAGATAAAAGTTAAAAATGGAAATACTTGCTAATAATGATGAACATATATTCCATTCTGTTAATTTGATTTTTAATTGCAAGGCAGAAAAATGCTTTCTTGCTAGAGGGTGGTGATCCCCTCCCTGCAGTTATTGTAACGCTGTTTCTAGTAAGCAAATAAATGTAACTGTTCTTCTGGTAAAAACCAAAGAGGATTTTAAAGCAGGGCTCATCTTCTCCCTTAAACTGATTACTCTGCTACTATCTCATCTCCATTATAAAGCAGAAAAGAAGAGGGTGGAAAGGATGGAGAATGTAATCAGGGACAGTCATCATTCAGGAAACAGCAGAATGTTTATTTTTAAAGGCGGCTGTGTGACACACAAACCTGCATTGAGATCATGCCTCTCCTGAGGAGGAGTACTCTCATCATCCTTCGTGCCTGTATCTTATCACTCCCCTTAACCATTTGTGCTGACCCAGGATGCCGAATTCCTTGCATATACATTTAGTTCAGGCAATGGCTTTCTCATGAAGAACCAGCAAAAAGCACGTTGGTGGTTTTATTTCTTCAGCCTTAGTTCCAATGAGCACACAAAGTAAAATCTTACACTGCCCCAGCAGAATACTAGAAAGATGTGTCGTTAAATGCTTAATCTTATTAGCAGTGTGCTATAGGGGAGTCTGAACCTTCCTTTAAGCCCTGACAACTGTTTCGTGGAGCTCAGGATTTTTCATAGTAAAATTAACCACGTTTCTACTCTCAGCACACTGTCCTGCTGTGTGCTGACAGGAGGGATCCCTGGGGGCACAGCAGCACCCAGTGCTCCCCCCAGCCCCATGTGGGGCACCCACTGCTCCCCCCAGCCCCTTGGAATGTACAGAGTGGCAGAAGGAGGCTGAGACCATGACAAAAGGAGGCTCCTTCTCTGACAAAATCTCTGCACCCCTCATTCAGTTTTCTTCTCTACCTGAGGCTGAAAGAAACGTAACTGCTTGAATTATGCCATGTAAAAGAGCAGCATCAACTCCTGCACAGGGAGCTGTCAAATCATCACTGTATTGCTGGGAGAAGGCAGCAGAGCAGAAATTTCCACTGGGTACCTGAGAAGGAAACAGGGCATTTTTTTCTTGTCCTGACCAGCAGCCTGTTGGTACCAGACAGCAAAGTGTTAATGCTGACAGCTTTAGCTGTCCTCTGTAATTTATTGCTTTAAAGGGACATAGGATGTGCATTCATATGAATACAGGCACACACTTGCCAAATGTACGGAAAAAGAAGTAAAAAAGCGATGCTTCAAAAACAAGCAGTCATCCCAAAATCACAGTCCCTCAGAGTGGCTGTGAGTGTCAAAGCAAAGAAAATGCCATTGCACCAGAGCGAACAATAAGAGAGATCACAAAATTTCTACTCACCATCTTTTATCACTGAGCAGAAATCCTCTGTCTCCTAGCCTTGCTACTGAGGGCTGGTCTTTATCCAGAGGCTCCTGTGATGTTTTTCAGATTCTGAGGGGCTGGACCACTGCTGCTCTCCAGTGCTACTCTCCTCCCCCTGTCTTTTCCTCCTCCTTCTTCCTTCATCCCCACCCCCTCATTCCTCCTGCTTGTAGCTTTTTTGTACCTTACATAGATTCTAAGCTTCCACATGTAGCTTGATATAGGAAAGATGCTTATTTCAGCCGCCTGCTTGATGCCAGGGAAACGCCTCCATTGCTTTAGGAATAAAAGCCCAGAAGGTAAGCTTGGGAGTCCTAAGCCAGCATTTTGGTTCCCCTCTATATGACTGCTTATTAAACAGGGAGGAACACATCCAAATTAATTTAATTTCTCACGTGCTGTTTTGTTTCTGACTAGGATTCAGGAAAAGCAAACCTAACATGTCTTAGTTTAGTGAGAAGCTTCATTTGCAGTGTGTGTATTATTGGACTGTGCCACCCTTTTGTGTTAATGCTGGTTTGTGTTAATGCTGAAGTTGGAGGGGATTTCGTGTGGAAGCAAAGTGTTGTAAAGGGAAGAAGTGAATATTTCTGCTGCCCAAAGCTGGAGTGCCTGGTGTGAGCCTCATACTGCCTACCACAAACATCATTTATCAAATTCTCCTTAAGGTCAGTCCAGCTTCTGCTTCAGTGTGCAGTGAAGGGAACATCTGATATTACAATCTGATGTTACATCATTCTTTGTTATATAGATGAGTTTATTACCATCACAAACAGCACTTTAATTTCATAAAAGTTTAAAGCTGGCATCCTTGCCCCAGTCCTCTCCCCTGAAGGGCTCCCAACATGATCGTGCCTTGATTGTCCCTCCTCATTACCTCCTGTCTCAGTTCTTCACATCAGTCTCTCAAACCCTCTGTCTTCTCCTTTCTGCTTGTTGAAATGCTTCTGCTGGGGGCATGATAGGAGCCTCTTAGAAGCCGAAGTGTATGCCAGGAAGCAGTGGCTTAATCCACTTGAGTAGTTCTCCTGTGAGCTGCAGTTTAGAGCTGCACCCAGGGTAACACAGCAGTTGTGTGCAGACTGGTACATTTGCAGGGAAACTGCCCTCCTGATGTAGGGGCTACATCACAGCTGCTCTGAGGTGGGGAACAGGCAGCTCTCAGATGGCTGAGTGCAGCAGAGCCACTTCAGACAAGTCCAACCCGTGGAGGCATTAAAAAATCTCCAGCTCTGTATGAACCGAAGATGAACATTCCCTCACAACTGGAGTGAGTGCCTCAGTCAGAGCTGATCTTTGCTGTCCCCACATCACAGCAGAAAGGGAACAAAAGCCTTAACCTGCTACCTGTTCTCATCTTCCTTTTCACCGTGTGCTTGAACTGAACCTTGGAGACAGGGGAGGGAAGGACCTTGAACTTTTGTACTGTCTAAGCTTCTGGAGCTGAAAAATCAGTCTGTTGACTTAAAAGCAGGCAGAACAGAGTGCTCCTGCGCTGAGTGTCAGCCAGTGAGCCACTCAGGTGCCCCTGATGGTAGAGACTGGAAAATCGCATATTGGGAAAAAAACTCCTGGGTTCAGTCCAACGTGCAACAAGCAGAAAGCCTACGTGTGACTTCACCAAAAGACTGGTGGGAGGAAAGAACAAGCTGTGAATGAATCCTAGTAGCTCTGGCAAGTAGATTAAAAACAATTATGAGAGGAAATACATTAATTAGAAATAGATTTGATATTTTTTATTCTGCTTGAGATATTTGTATTAATATAGGAGAAAGCCCTTCTTCATGCTGAGTATGTGAAGCCAGCAAGTTTTCAGGTAGTACATCCTTGCTCTGCAGTGATGGTGCTTTTGAGAGCCTCCACTTTGTGCACTCTGTTTTGGAAAGAGGGAGCCTGTAAAATGTTGCAGTCCTTCTTTGTTCAAAGCAACATCACGGCTTGTTAGAAATGTTAGTGATAAACGTGAGAGTCACTGTTGTCACCTGTGCCCAGGTGGCCAAGAAAGCCAGCAGCACCTGGCCTGTATCAGCAATAGTGTGGCCAGCAGGACCAGGGCAGTGACTGTCCCCTTGTACTGGGTGCTGGTGAGGCCACACCTCGAATACTGGCATCAGTTTTGGGTCCCTCACTGCAGGAAAGACATTGAAGTGCTGGAGCAAGTCCAGAGAAGGACAGCAGAGATGGAGAAGGGTCTGGAGCACAGGTCTGATGAAGAGCAGCTGAGGGAGCTGGGATTTTTCATTCTGGAGAAAAGGAAGATCGGGGGAGACCTTATCACTCTACAGCTACCTGACAGAAGATTGTAGTGGGGTGGGGGGTCAGGCTGTTCTCCCAGTTAACAAGTGACAGCGTTGGAAATGGCCTCAAGATGTGCCAGGAGAGGTTTAAATTAGATACTAGGAAAAAATTCGTCACCAAATAGCATTCTTCACCAAAAGCAGCTTCTATGATGAGAGAACTTGAGGTTTTCAGATGTTTACTTCAGAGTGCCCATACGGACAGACAATTCCATCTTTAGAGCCTGTTACTTTGCTTCTTCAGGGAAGTGGCCTAAATCCATTGGCCATCCATAGCCATAGATATCCATAGTTATCCATGGCCATAGCAATCCACAGCCTTAGCCTGCACTGACCTAAATACCAGTCTCGTTGCCTGCAATGGCAAATGCCCATTGTGTTGAACAGCAGCTGACTCATGGTAGCCTTTATGCACCATAATACAGCTTGTTTTTCCTAAACAGTTCTCAACTTATCATTCCCTGAACCATCTTTCTCTGCTGTCACTTCATTTCAGGCTATTTCACTGTGGCTGATGATCTGCTTGGCTCAAAATGTTGGCCATTGGGGAACCTAATCATCCTCTCTGATTAATTCCCATTAATTCGGTCTGTCCAGAATTGTTTTGGGCATCAGTGGGCATAAAAGGGAAGGGAAATCAAACCCCTGTAAATGAGGGGCACATGGCACAGCTGCCATCTGTTTAGCAGATGCACACAGTCCTTGGCATGGGGAGTAAGAAGAGGACTCTTGAGGGAAGCAGGACTAGGGAATGTACAGTCCCTGGAGAGGGAAGAGTAGGGCAGCAGAGATCTTTGGTATGAGGAGGACTGGGGAAAGGAGGAAGAAAATCCACATAAAGGGCAGTGTGGAAACACAGGTTTTAGATGCAGCAGCCCAGCCTCCCAGACCCTGGAAGCCTGTGTCTGCCCATGGTGGGCAGAAAATGTTTGCATGCAGTGATGCAACAAACAACTATTAGCATGAGCAACTCACAAAAAAACCAAGCTGTTCTATTTTTTAATTTTCTGCCATGGAAGAATGTAGCAGATTCTTTAATGCTGAGACTCAGAAGATGAAAGTGTTTGCTGAGATAGCTCAATTTGTTTCCAAGGAATTGCTTACAGAATGAATTTGACCCAGGCTGTTTCCTGCCAGTGAACTAATGAACGGCCTAACATCCCCAGTCCAGTTTAGCTTTCTGCTAACATCAGGTTAAACTTAATTATTCATGGATTCTTATCAGTATTTCTTGGGTTTGCATGTCGAAGAGAATTGGTAATGGATATGGAGCTTTTTCTCCAGACTGCTTCCGGAAGGCTGCCCTGGGTTGAAGGGAGCAATCTTTGCGACTTAGATGTCTGACTGCTTCCCAGGGCTTTCATTAAGTTAATTGCTACTCTCCTCTCCAGTTGCTTGGTGAGCTAGGTTATGCTGCAAATTTTAGGATTGTGAATTGCTGTTAATAACATCAGTACTTAGGATGGAAATAGGAGGATTTTTATCTGCAGATTTCTGCGAGTGTGTTTCACTCAGTGTTTCCCGCCTGTTTCCCTGTGGGGCATTGATGTTAAGGTTTGCTGCCAAGGAGATGAGGTGGAGCAGGTAGGGTCACAAAAGTAAAATATGGAATTAAAAAGCTTGGCTGTTGTGCCTTCCAGCCAGGCCTCCCCATGGCCATAGTGACGCCCTCAGAGACAGGGAGGAGCACTGAGTGCCTTGGGAATGGGAGTGAACACATTTTCAGTATTGCTGTTCTGGGGACTGCAGATGGCTGATTGTGAACTGCTTGTTGCCTCAAAGAATTAAAAGGGTTTTTGAGGAAAAAAATTAACTGGTGAGGACATTTTTCCAGCTGCTTGTGTTGGTGTAGTGGCTGCCCTTAAACTTTCTGTTTTAAACAAAAAGCTCTTGGGTAATAAATACCTCTCTAAAAATCAATGTGGAAAAATGAGCTGCAGAAAGTGCTATGAAGAACTGCATCAGAAGAACTGTTCCATGAAATCATGAAGAACTCTTAGGCTCTAGAGACCAGAGACAACACCTGGGAGGGACACGAAACCTAGGGACCTGACTACAGAAATGTTTAAATACAAGTCATGTTTTCAGAAATTCTTCCATTCCACATGTGCCTGTGTGTCATAGGCATCTGTCCAGATGAGGCAAGAATACCTCTGCTGTATTGAACTTCACTAAGAGATGCTGCCATCTCAAAGGCAAAATAATTATTCAGCATAAAGCATAGGGGTGGCAAAATGTGCTGTTCCACAGGCATCCCAGTGCAACCTATAAGCAAAGTTTTCTCAGCTTCTGCTGAGGAAGTTGCTGTTGTGATGACTTGAGGGAAGACTGTAGGAAATTTTTTATGACTGTTTTGTATGACTTGGTTTCCCTGCTTAATTTTATATTGCTCCCTGCCTGAATACATACAATTAAGTGCTCTGAAGGCTTTGTTAAAGGCTCAGTGAGGAAACTGAAAAAAGAGATATACAGGTGTAAGTAGCCATAGATAAACAGCTTCATAATAGATACAGGCCATCAGTGAGGCAGAAACTATTTCAGTGGCTCTCACGGGACAGGTGGGATCAAAGGAGGACTAAAACCAAAAAGACCAGGAGCGAAGTGAGTAGTCAGTTAAGTTGGTGAGGGTGAGCACAATAGCAGAGCAGGCTTAGGTCTAAACACAGGGACGTGGGTATACTGAGCTGTGAGCAGGCCAGGCTGGTGCTGCCACTGCTGCCTGTCACTGCTTGGGTGCTTTTATTTCATATCTCAGTGGAAAACACAAACGGTGTGTTGCACAGAAGCTGGCTTGCTCACACTGCAGAAGATATATCTGTCACATATAGGAGTCTTCATGGGTGGTATGGGGGCCACAACCAAATCATAAATCCTGTTCTGAGGGAAGAAACGTGTAGTTGGTCAGTCTTTGAGGAAAAAGAGCATTACAGCCAGTTTGTAACTGCAACAAGTAGTGCCTTGCTGGACATAAAATCCCACTGGTCTGCCAGTCAGTATCTAAATACAGGCAAACAAAAGAGCATTTGGAAAACAAATGAGAAATGAAGCCTTTGAAACCACCAGCAGTGCAGTTGGTAACAATGTGGTTAAAAATGCTTCTGCCTGATTTGCTCAGCAGAACATGCATTTTGGAAATAAATCTGTGTGATTGATTTGTGCCGTTAGCGGCAATGTCATAGCCAGATTTCGTTATGAGGTGGCAAGTTGTAAATCTCAGAAAAGACTAAAATACACAGTTCTAAATGCAGTTTGTTAGCAGACCTAGAGATTATGTTTGGCCGTGTTTGTTGCTCTTGTTCTCCTGCCTCCCACGTGCCGAGGTGGTAGTGGCCAACTCCAGAAGCTTCGTGTCTGCTGCTGCCTGAGCTGCCATCACAGCTGGGAGGGGAAACCTCTGACTGTGTTCCTTGAAGTCACCGAATGTTGTTTATGGTGGGAGTATGGCATTACAGGCAAGGCTTTTATGGTAATGAAATATGACCATTAATGTATTTTTGCAGTCACAGTAAATAAAGCAGTAAACCTGAAAGAACTCAGCATCTGGCGAAGTGCTCCATTACTGTATCATGAATATTGACAGTGCCAAGGTCATCATTTGGTTTGCAGCTACACCAGTAGGTTTTAAAATATGATATTTTATGGGTCTTGTAGCTATTTAGAGAGGAGTGATTTGCTGAGTACTATTCTTTGGGCTTTATCCCTTCATGGCTTTGGCTGTTGCCATTGCTCTGCAACAAAACAATCTCTCCGAGCAGTTTGGTTTTTCACAGAGGGGTTATTAACGTTTCTGAGCCAGCTGATGTGCCCAGGCAGTACTCAAGCATATTAAACTGTTACATATTTCTCCTACAAACGTGCAAAAGCTGTTTTTGAAGCAGTAGCTGAGTGCCAGTGCAGGGCTGGGAGACAGTTCAAGGGCAGCTGGGAGACAAGCTGGGCTGGGGCCGTGAGAGTGGGGCTGTGTTGGGGTGGGGTGGATGCTCTGCTCTTTGTTGCTGTGTGTTGAGGAGGGTGGTAAGCCTGTGAATTACGACACTTTAATCTGGGAAAAGAGATTCAGAAATTATTCTCTAGCTTTAATACAGAAATCATAGAATCACAGAATGGTTTGGGCTGGAAGGGACCTTAAAAACCATCTCATTCCAACCCTCTGCCATGGTCAGGGACACCTTCTGCTAGACCAGGTTGCTCAAAACCCCATCCAGCCTGGCCTTGGGAATGGCAATTTCTTGCCATACAAACGCGCTTCTACAACCTGCATCTTTGGAAAGGACTTGTGTATTTCTAATAACTCTGTTTCTAGGCACCTGGTTTGAAACACCTTGCAGGGAGTCTAACTTTTCTGGAAAATCAGACACTTTCAGGTGCTTCAAAGCCCTTGATACGTTGGCATTTTACTGTAGAAAAAAAAGCAGCAAGAGGCTGATGAGTTTGCAGAGTTTGAGAGGAAGGTGTATGAAAGAGAGCGAAGTGGGCAGTGCTGCTGACTGCATGGTCTTGGCTGCATAGTCATTTGGAGCTTGGTAGTGTCTCAAAGAGCCTGGTCCTTTCAGAGCTGACAGAAGTGGACAGAAGCCAGCCACAAAATGAGTTAACTTCTTCCTCAGCTCATTAAATGACTTGCCCAGCCAAGAATGAAGTCTGGATTCACACGTAGGTGCATGTGTTGTCACAGAAATGGTATGGGAATGACAGAGAGATGGGGACCTTGATTTCCTCCTTTGTTGCTTTGGCATGAAGTTCTGTACAAGAATTTTTGCTGCACCCCCTCACACAGCTCAGGGCACGGGATCTGTGGTATTCACCCTGCAAATCAGTCACAGGAGTGCCAGTGCTGCTGGTTGGGGCTGGAGGAGGCAGATTTCTCTGCCTTTGGCTATTTCCTGTCATAGATGTTTTCCCTAATGCCAGCATGGATAAAACCCAGGCTAGTCTGCTCCAGGTTGGGAAGCATTGCCCCAGTAATTAGAACTTACCTAAAATAACAAGGTGCTGCCATAGCTAGGTAGTAGAAGAGCCGAGGTAATGTGCAGAGAAGGATGAGTCAGGGAGGATGCTGACTCTGACCTGCTGTGATCCTCTTCCCACAAATGCTGCAGCCCGTGGCCGTGAGGGGAGGAGTGGGCAGCCAGGTGGGCAGGAATCACCTGCTTTCCCAGCAGCAGCTCCCAGGTCAGTCTCTGTGCCTGGCATGGTGCTCCCAAGACACCTAGATCAGGGCTTTTCTCATAATATTGTTTTCCCTGTCCCATAAAGATCTTTCTTGAACACTTGAACAGGTATTTGAAGTTGTGAGTTTTTTGCTTGATCTACCTGATGTGTGCTGCTGTTTCCACATGAAATATCTGATGCAGTTGTGATTATTGAGGTGCTGGCCTGTCACATCCCTTCAGTCTCCAAGGGTGTGAGATGAGCAGATCAGCAATGTGTGCTTTATTTCAGTTCTCATCTTTGGCAGTTCACAGGAGGACAAAAGCCTTCCGTGGAGATGACACGGCTGTCAGACTATGGCAGCCATCAGCACTTTCTGTGATCAGAGGGGTACCACAGCCACTGCTGAAGCAAATGGGTGTAATGACCCTGCATTTCAGCACCCCAGCAATGGGTTACTGTGTGTGTGCCCCATTCAGAGCTGGGGCCATGGCCCAGGACAGGAGGCAGGGGAAGGGGGCACAGCTCCTGCACCTACAGCTGGGGCCTTCGTGATGTGGGGGAGCTCCGGGGCTGGGGCTGCAGGAAAAGGGCTGCAGAAGGCCCTGGAGCAACTCTGGGATCCCTCTGGGCCCATCCCTGGTTGTGAGCAGTGTTTATACAGTGCACTCAGGCAACAGAAAAAAGGAGCAAAGTGCAGTCAAAGGAGCCAGGAAGAATAGCTCTGAGTTAATAAGCATTTGAAATATTTCTAGACAGAAAAAAATGTTTAGGCAAATGTGAGGATTTATTGTTACCATTAATTCTTCGGGCTTTTTCAATTTGCTGGTTGAATTGGGCATAATTTGTATCAATATTTAAATTATTATGCTTATAAGAGAGATGCTGGTTGGTTACAGAACACGCCAAACTACACTCTCAGACACTGCATATTCTTATTTAATATAATTGTGTTTTAATTTGTTTCATGATAAAGATGAAATAAATGGTCAAAGTCAGCTTTCATGGAATGAGGTAATTAGTTGCAAAATCTTAGAGAATTTTTAACAGGAGAATTTTTAACAGCATTGTAACCTCTTTTTATTTTAATTTTCAGACCATAAAGACTCACGAAATCTTGTTCTTTGTACCTGCCTGCTTGTCCCTGACTTTTAATAACTTCTACACCTAATAGCCAGGTTAGACTAACTTGAGATAGTGAGAGAGCTCTCAGATAATATTACCTTTATTTAAAGGTTTCGTGAAACTAGGTAGAGACAGGCTCTCTAAGTGCCTCCAGAGGGGAGAAAAAGGCTGGCAAAGGAACTCCACTTTCGTTAGGAATCAGAAGCAGCATTGCAGGCAGGTAAACATCTTAGACAGCAAAAACAGTTGATCAACAAGCTCCAGGCAAAGCAGGCATTGTTACAGTGCTTGAACTATTACTTGATATGTAAATCAGTGGGGGGGAAACACCTCTCTTAAGTAAATAAAATATTAGAAAATGGTAAGATCTTAAATATGAGCGATTTTCCCTTGCTTTTGGAAACCTACTTGTTTTCCAGATTCACAGTGGGATTTACAGGTAACCCCACAAGTGCTGTAGACCCCCTTCTCACCCTCCTCACTGCACAGATGGGTCAATCAATCTGAGCGTCTCTGAAGGGATGCCAGCATTTCCCAGGCTATAACAGTCATTTGACCAGAGAATCTCACTCAGAACACTCCATATTTCTGTGAAAAGTTGCTGATTACCAGCCAGCACAGCCATCTGACTAATTCAGTCCAATACCAGGGAGTGGAGCGTCACATATGTACTAATGCCTTTCTGCTCCATCACACTGTGCTGGCTCCGAGTGTCACTGGGCCTTTTTTGAACTTGTATTAATGAGAACAAAAACTGAAACTGAGGGACTGGGGGGGAAGGGGGTTGTAGTTGTATTCTTTTTTTTTTTTTTTTAGAAAAGCTTTCTGAAGTCATTAGTCAAAAAAAATTAATTTTAGGGAATGCACACTTTTGTTGCACGGGAACCTGCAGCAAGACAGGCTTGATTCCTTGTTCCAAAGGCTGTCCTGGGGATGCTGTAGTGTCTCAGCAGGGAAGCATTCATAAAATGCATTTCAGAGATGTAGCAGGCAAAGGTGCCTTTGTTCAGGCTGTTGTAAAACACTCCCCGTTTTTGGGCTGTTGTGGCACACAAAGAGACTTCCCACTAGATGGCTCTGCACATCCAGCATTGGATGTGTGTCCACGTAAACACGGAAACAATTTCTTGGCTTTGAATTTCGTTGTAGGCTTTGTAAACAAACTCTCTTTGCCATGATTTGCGTAAGCCAAGCTCAAAGCTCCTCCAGTCCAGAAACTGGGCAGCCCAATATCTCCCTACATTGAAATACCTTGTCTTTTTTTTATTGTCAACCTGTACCCGTAATGTATATGCTTAAAATTCTGCCTTCTCATCTATAGGAGCTATGCAAGTGGCAGTTAAATGTGCTTTTTACCTACACGTGACAAATTGAGACCTGGGACTTAAGGCTGAGGTTGTCATGCACGTTCCTGAGCAAGTGAGAAAGCAGTGGTATTACAGCCTGGTCACTTGGTTTATTGCATCTGTTCTTCTTAAAATTTTTGCACCTGGCAGTGCTTCCTGAAGGGAGAAAAACACAGAACTAAACTTTTGGAGGATGTAAACTGTCATTATTAGCATTTAAAGAATTGCATTAATCAACCTCAGCTTTGATCTTGGTCAAGGAATTTTGTGAGAGATCCCCTCTGATTATTCTGCCCATCACGAGCCAACAGGAGGCCCTTTTTGGAGGCATCTTCCTTGGAGTGTGACAGGGAATACTTCCTAGCATTTGTTCCTCCAAGTCACTGCTGTTTGTTCAAATTACACCTTCCTGAACTCCTTCCATTTTGCTAATGCTGCCTGACATTAAATTGCTGGATGCTTGACCCAAGTCTCATCTTCCTGCCATGAGCTCCATGTCAGTGAGCTCCTTTCACACACAAGTTTTTTGGCGCTGTTTATTCCCAGAGGACAGCTCACACAGAGTGAGCCTGATGGAGGATGTGTAGCACAGACTGTGTGTAATTCTGCTGCTGTGCAGGTGCTTACAAAGGGAGTTCCACCAAGGAGTGACCGGGAGTTAATGCTAAACAGGTTCCTGGTGCTGACTTGGTGCTTTGTGCACAAACGGCAGCTCACAGCACCTGCAGGACCAACAGAACAATGTCAGAGATGAAAACAGGCCTGAGGAGCAGACTGAGGTGTTGTAGGTTTGGAAAGACATTAAAGCAAAAGTCTTCCTTCTCATTTTGTGAAGTGACCCCTGGACTTTGGGTCTTAAGCAGCTGCAAAATATGAAATAGGTTCATGACAATTTGAATTAATGAGTTGCTTGGCAGGAAAAGGGCAAACAGTGGTGTGGGATACTAACAACTGAGGCTGGCAATAAGTGAATTAAAATGGTCACTAATAAGATAGATGTGGCTGGCATTCATCAAGCACTGCCCAGAGGGGTTAAAAGTTGAAATTAAGTGATCATGACTATCAAAAACAAAATAAGAAAACATATCTCTAAGTGTGCTTTTGTGAGTAGGCAGAACTGGTGGGTTCATAAGGAAGGAAATGCAGCAGGTTAACAAGAATGTGACTGAATATTGCTGTGGGCGCTAGTGAGTGCTCTTTGTTTCACTGTGCTGCTTCAAGGGGCTGGAATCAGTTTTTCTTGCTGAAAAGGGTGGTGTTGCTAAATGGTATTATGATAACATAATGAGAAATCAGAGCAACTAAGCCTTGACAAGGCATCCGGCTCGAGTTAATTAAAATAGAGAAGTCATACCATGGTGCCAAGGGAAATAGTAAAAGCACAGATGGGGAGATTTGATTGCTTACTGAGGATTAGTGTGGTTACTGCAGGGTCTTAAAAGGACAAAGGGACAATCTGGACAACCTCAAGGCTGGAAGCTTAGAAGAGGCGTGGGCATGTGAATTGCAGACAAAATAATTTTAAGCACTGCTACTGGTGTGAAACTGTGAAGGGAAAGGCAAGCTTTTGGGTTAACCCAACATTTTTGTAATTATGGGACTTGATTCTGTGAAAAAAGGTGCCTATACACAGTCTTGGCTCATCCTAATAAATGTAATCCTGCTCATACAGTAGCAGTGCCAAGCCCAGGTCAGATCTGATTAACAAGAAGTTGTCCTGAGACAGACTGTTCCCAGTCCAATCCAGTCTGGCCCATCCTTTTCAGAGTTTCAAGGTAGATGTGGTTCCAAGTGCATCCCAGCACACCAAGGGAGCTGAACCTCAGAGGTGCCAGTCCCAGCTCTGCTTGGCTCCAGTGGCAAGAACCCGTGTGCTCCGGCCTGGAGGGGGAACAACGCACGTGGCAGGCAGTGAGGTGACAGTGGCTTTTCTGTGCTGCTCACAGCAGCCACAATCCCCTCCTGTGCAGTCCCCACAGGAGATCATAGTGCAGAAATGGAAGTAGATCAGATGGAGGTGTTTTGCATGCTCTGTTTGGCCTGAGAGCCCAGCGCACAATGAATTAGGTGGTCATAATCTCTCTTTCTCTGCACATCCTCTTGTGTTTGGCTTAATTCCTGCATAAATTCCAAGGCATGGTACACAGCTGTCTGGATTTGTTGCTGTTTTCATTGGGACTGCATGGAGATGCAGGAGGCCCAGGCTGGTCAGCTCCTGGGACAGGATTGGACAGAAAAACCCTTCTCTCCACCACCCCTTCCACCCAAAAAATACCTAGCACCCAACCGAGTAAAAGATCAGAGCAGGCATGGTATTTTCCTGAGAAGAGGAAAGGGATTGTCTGGAGGCAGAAAAAGGAAATTCCAGAGCGGATTAAAATGGAGAAAAATTTCCAGACTAGGAGAGGTCCTCCGAAAAATAAATAAGGTGTGTGAGTGTAGGAAAATATTTCTTCCCACTGTTCAGCTGACTAGATGCTACCAAACCTCTGGATGGCTCTGTCAGGTTAGAGATCTTCTGGTGCCTAGACAAGGAGCACAGACTGCATGTTCCTGAGGCTACTGTATTAATTGAAACCAAAACCAGTAAATTAGTAGTTCAGAGCAGCTTTTGTTGGGCCACTTGCTGAAATCAGTGCATATCCAATTATGCATAAATTATCAGAGAAGCTGATCATTTATAGCATGCCGAAACCAGAAAGGACAGCACGAAGGGTGAGTAGGAGGAGCTGACCCTCTTCCAGTTCATTTACAAAAACAAATACCCTTTTTATAATTCTGTATCCCTGCAGACACCCTGTGAGGCTCCAAGGACCCCATTTTGAGTCTAACAAAGAGGGAGTTAACCCACTGCAAGCTGTTCCCTGGCAGGCTGAAAGGCTTTTGCTTGGTGAGGGGAAAAGTCCCCAAGCTGGTGTTTATTGATGGCTAATCATGAGACAGACTTCCCTCTATTTTGGGAACAGGAAGAGTGGGCCTGGAATCTTGCCAGTGAACAGCTTGGGATGTAGCCTCAAGGGTCCTTACCTTCCTCTGGTCTGTCCTTACGTGCCATTTCTCACCCTTCAGGGCTGAGGTCTCTGCTTCTGTAATGTTTTTAGCAGAGTGTCAAGGTGAGACACTGGCTGTGAAACCAAATGTAGACCACGTGGCAGGCAGCTCCTGTGTCAGGCCAGGTAGGCAGCAGGGGTTCAAGAACATTTGGCTTATGTGACAAGCCTGTACTCCCTCTCCCGTGAACGCAGGCTGAAAGAGTTGGGGTTGTTCAGCCTAGAGAAGAGGAGGCTCTGGGGAGACCTTACAGCACCTCCCAGTGCCTAAAGGAGCTACAAGAGAGATGGATTTTGGGCAAGGGTATGCAGGACAGGGCCCTGAGCAATCTGGTCCAGTGGAAGGTGTCCCTGCCCATGGCAGGGGCGTTGGAACAAGATGGACTTTAAGGTCCCTTCCAACCCAAACCACTCTTGGATTCTGTGACACTGGTGGTGCAGATCTGAGGGTATGGGAGCAGGAGGGCTTCCCCTTACACTGACTCCTCAGCTTCTCAGGCTGCCAGCAGCACAAACAGCCTTAGATGTGTGTTTGCCTTGACTAAAAGTGAGGATTAGTGGTGCATTTTAGAAACTGACTCACCGAGGGTGTTGACAGCTGCTGAAGAGGCTCACAAATAGTCTGGGAGACTTTCAGGACAGATAGCTGGGGATGAAAAGTGACACTGCGCATCTCATTTTCACCAGCACTTCAAACCTCCAAGAGCAGGCAGGAGAGAGAAATACGCAGAGAAACAGTCCTAGCTCAGAAATTGATGCAGAAGGAATTGGCAGGAAATTAAGAGACACGAGTGGCAGGGGTCGAGATGGTGTCCTGGGGGATGGCACACATATTTCCACAGCTGCTGTGCTGGAGCTGTAGCTGGCACTGATTTAACAGCACTGGTTTGGATAGAGCTCAGGCAAGATCCCAGATCAACAGAATATTGTGGGCTTTCCAGGGAAACAGGTGTTTGAAAGGGGAAGGGGTCATGGGGCAGCTGGTATTGGGGTGATTACCAGAACATCCCCAGTGCTTCCAGGAATGGGAACTGCACAGGAGTGTGTGCACCTGAACTGCCCAGAGCATGTCTGGGGGACTTCGGTGAGAGATCAGGGCAGTTCAGATTATTCATCTCACAGCTTGTTAAAATGGCTCATTTAAAGGGGTTGCTAATTCATTTAAATTTTCTTCCTGTATATGTTGTCTTGAAGATTTTGTGATCTATAGTGGTTTTGGGCATATTTTTATTTCTCTTAGTTGCTATCCTTTGTGCTGGGCTGGCACTGAAATGTTTTCTTCGGAACAAGACACTGCTGCTTCTTGGGAGGAAAAAGCAGCTCAATTAAAAGGACCTAGAAATTCCTGAGAAAATGCTGAGAATGGGTTAGAAAAATAGGTTTTTTTCTAGTCATCCCGGTAGATGTAAATATAATGAGCTCCTACAGGACAAGCATTTGTCTGTGGATAACTGAGCTATCTCCGAGCTACCTGGAGGTATTTTGGAGCTGTTGTTGGCTCTGGGTGCTGCTGAGGACAATAATAAAGGAAAGGAGAGGATGTATTTGCTCTGGTGCTTCTCGTGCACATCCTTTGATGAGCTGGAATTTGGACTGGAGAAGAAAGAAACAAATAATTAAGCTAGAAATAAAATTAACTTGGCAAATAAAATTAACTTAGGCAGCTTGCTGGCTGCCTTCAGCAGTGTTCTCTCCGTGCCTCAATCTCTCCCTGTTGTGAGCTGTAGCTCTGCCAGTTTGATGAGAAGTTCTGGACATAGCAGGGGGTGATGTGCCCTCTGGTTTGTGCCTGTGGAGGTCACCAGGAGAGTAAGACTGATGTGGCCTTACATAACCCAAACAGTGGTAAAGTAACATCTTGTACCCCCCACCAAAAACCTTCTCTTTTCTTTACAAGTTCAAAGCATTGTGTTCATATTCCTGCCCTAACTCTGGTTTTGTGCCATGAAGTCTGAATCTCCGGTGTGAAGGAACAGGGAATTGGTATGGAAATGAGTGGGGGCAGTACAAAGCCGCTGTTAGAAGGACAAGGCAGAGTGAGGCCTCCTGTGGAGAAAATCTAATTTTTAAGTACCTGAATAAGTAATAAAGGAGCTGCCAGGGAGGGACAAGAGGGCTGGTGAATGGCACTGTGTCTGCGGCCTACGGCATGTTCCTGCTTGGCTAATAGGAGCTTGTGACTCTTATTCAGCACATGCTGGCAGTTAATCCCTGTGCCATATGGTGGCTGTGCCTGGCACCTGCTCCATCAGTGTGAGATAAGGTCAGTGTCTCCCTGTGGGCAGCGTTATTGCAGACAATCAATGTTGCTTCAGCATCTTTGCCACCCGGGAACCACTGCCCACCCTAAGTACAGCACTGGGAACTGGGAAGGAGCACCTTCACTTTGGAAGGGAGGCTCCTTCCTCTCCAGGATGGTGCTGTGCTGCTCCATGCCATGTACAGATTGTATGCATTCATTCACAGCCTGCCGTCAAAAGGCATGAATAGGAAGAGATAATGTGTATTTTCTTTCACACTGCGTTTTTCCTCCCTTTTCTGTTTCGACTCCACATCTAGAGTGTTTCCTTCCATCTTGATTCCTTTATTATCTTTGTCCTCCAGGTTGTACAGGGCAGGCAAACCCTTCCCAGCTGTCAGGGAGGAACCGTGACAGTGCACAGCTGAGGCTGGGGTCCTCCTTTCTGCCACATCACCATTGAAGCCCCTGTCTGTCTGCCTGTTTATGCCAACCTGTCTCTTCTACCCTTTTTTGTTCAATTTCTCTTTTGGTATTTCATTTTAACTTGCACTTTGCACTCTCCAGCCATCCGTCTGCCTTCTCATCAAATCATCCTTCAAGGCAGTATCATGCTAAACCTCTCCTGTACTGCCTGGCTTTTTACAGGGGACAAAACATGTTAAAACAGGCACATGGCCAGGTAGCTTCTGCTTTTGCCTGCCAGCAGCAGCCCCTCCTAAGTGACACTGGAGATCACTGCAGGTGAGATAGGACAGAGACATAGAACTTTTGGTGCCAGCAACCACCAGAAAGACAGAGAGCTTGAGATGGAATGGTGTTCTAAGAGGCTGGTGTGTGTGTGTGTAGCTCCCCCATTTGAGAAGCCTTCTCTCATGAGAAGGAACTTTCTCCCTGTCTTAAAGGAGGAGTCAAAAAGCCACCAATTCAGATGTGTATTTCTAGTTCTGCTCATGACTCTATGTGATATTGAATATGGGTTTAATCTCTTCTGATAGATACTAAATTCTCAGATAAGAGTGATATGTTATTCTTTATCTAAAGGCCTTAGATTTTTGCAGATAACTCCTGTTAGCACCAGTGTTGTACAGTGTTCAAAATTTAAGCAAGGTTTCTCCTTACAAATTAAACTGCTTCAGGAAAGAAGATAATATTTTAAAAATAGGCCTTATCAGTAGGCACTTTGTCCTGTTTCACAAATACATTGTTATGAAAAGTAGGTAGGCAGGAGAGATCACTAAATCTAAGAAACAATCTAGGGTGGCTTCTCATGGTGTCCCATGAGTCTGTCCATAAATGACCATGAAAAGCAGTTGTTGGCTATAAATCCCTGGTCGCATCCGCAGCTTGTCACTGAAATACATGTTAGTGGATCAACCAGGTAGGTCCTTTCAGCTCAGAAGAATCACTGTGGAGGAAAAGCTGTCTTGCTTTGCCTTGCCAGGCTGAGGGAATAGAGGTGGGTGAGTTCTGCTGGCTGCAGCTCAGAGCAGTCACGGACACAGTGACCTGCAGGAAAGCAGGTGTTGTCTGGGATTTACAGGGGTACTTCTCTAATATTCTGATGAAATATTTGTCAAATATTCCAAAATTCTGTTCTTCTGACACCCACCTTAATTCTTAATATTGCACCTTCAAGGCAGATTTGATACAAAATTTACCTTGGCTTTGTGAACACCATGGCTTGATGGTGTTTGGAATTAGAAAAAGTGATATAGGGATTTAATGCTGAGTCCTCCCAGTCTCTCCCAATGTCCTCTCTTTTGTTTGGGAGCCTCATCAGAATGTCTTCAAACAAGCCCTCCCTAATCCTTGTTTTCTTTTGTTTCAGGTTTCCTTTACAAGCATTGTAATCTGAGCTTAGTTTTCACACCCATTTCTTTACTTCCTTAACTTCAGTAATTGCTGTGCCCGATTTGTGAACTTTGTACAGTTACAAGAGCAATGTGTATGTCTCTTATCTACAGCAAATAACAAGCAAGGGCTGAACAATCCTTCTGGAGCCAGGTGGGGACAGATAGCTGAGGCATGGACAAGTACCTCTCCCCTGTGGCTTGCAGAAAGGGGGGAATCTTACAGGGTTAGAAAAAAAGTTGTCCTTTAATTGACTTTCTTTGTAAAGGAGAAGGAAAACGTAAGGCTCAAGCAGAAAAACAGCACAGTTAACGTGATCTGATTACTTTTTTTCACTGACAGCAGCAGCTCATTCCCCCAGAGTGAGAAGATGGATACAGGCAGGAAAATAGGCAGGAAATCTGATTCTCCCTGCCCTGCTGGAAGGAGCTGGCCTGCTCCTGGGCACTTGGCTATTCATGGCTGGGGGACCTTTACTGGCAAGGAAGGTGCTTTCTAAACCTGGATAAGGTTTTCATGGAGGGAAGCTGAAGAAACTGTAACAGCACATGAAGGCTCCTGAGGCCAGGGCTTTGTTACTAAACATGTCTGGGAATATTCCCATGAAACACAGTTCCAGTGGAAATGTCAATTTATTGAACCCAACTGTCTCATCCAAAACACAGTCCAAGGAGGTGTGGTGGAGACCAAGGAAGCCTTTTTACCCTGCTCTTGGGCTCCTGGCCAGGCAGCCCAGGCTCTGGGGCAGACCCAGAGCACAGGAGCAGTTTCTAGGCTGGGACCTGGTGCGTGGTGCTAGGGGAGGCAGCCACGGCAAAGACTCCATGGTCACACTTAGATGGAGATGTGATGGTTCAGGGAGCCTCAGGGGTGAATGTGAGCGTGCAGTGTAGTCACACTTCCTCTGGGTATCCCCTTCTAACACAGTCTCTTGGGATGGAGGGCTGGGGAAATCTTAGGTTGCTTCCCTTTCTTGCATGGTGCTTGTTGACTTGTTCAGTTGGTCAGGCTAAACTCTTTGTGAGGTACCTCTGTGTGGACACAGGTAAGTCCACACCAAGTACTGTAAGACAGTAATATTTCTAACCTTTTCTGTTCAGTTTGACAATACCTGTCTACAGACAGTAACAGAATATAATGTAGTGCAGTCTTTGTTGGATTTACAGTGTGGCTGGATGCATTCTTTCTGAGATCTCCCAGACTCATCAGATAAGATAACTAAGCTTTCAGTAGGATGTTTATTGAAGGAGAAATGAGTAAAGTAATTAACAGTGTGTGGTTCAGTTTGAAAATCAATACAGACAGTATTGAGCCAGAAGAAGGGCTGCTAATACTGTATGTCTGCATCAGCAAGATACGTAAAAAGTGTGTCCACATAAATTTACCAGGAAGCAATTAAAAAAATCAATAACTAGAGCATTAAGGCCAGGTTTACAGGAAATTGCAGGAGAATCATTCAGGTTGGCACCACAAAATATCGAACGCTGAGATACAATGGCAAGGAGCTGTCTAAGTTCAGAATCCTCAGGAGTGGTCTTCAGAGCTGCCAGCCCCTTGCAAATGGTCCAGATGTGGAAATGTCTCCTAAGGTCAAGAAAATGAAAGGAGACAACAACCAGATATTCTCAGAGCCACCTATTTCTGGGTTTATTTCAGTGTACCAGGACACCAACCTGTCACACTTTTAAATCTAGCAGAACTGTACTGAACAGTTATAAGCCCCTGTGGAAATCTGAGGGGAGTGGCTTTGGCCCGACCTGCACAGATCTGCTGGGCAAGTTATTTGTTGTTGTTCATTTTTGTTGAACTAAAGCCTTTCTGTGTTCCTTTCAGGAGGAGCACAGTTAAAGCTGAGGGAACCTGCAGTCACTCATCTAGAATGGGCTGAACTTTAAAGTCCCTTCCCACCCAAACCATTCAATGATTTATTTTTCTAACAGCCAAGAGTGTGCAGCTGAGATGACAATCAACTCTTGTTTTTTCACACTGAATCCTAACTAGATGGTGGAAAATACAGCTGTGATTTAAATAGAAATGAGAGAATCTTGCCCACTGACAGGACATCCTTGGAGTGCCGTGAGCTGGGAGGCAGCAAACACACCATTAACAGAGATCTGAAATTATAATTGGAGGTGATTTTCTTACTGGAGTTTTCATCATTTCCCTTCCATTTTGCAATAATAGTATAATTGAACAGTTCTGAGTGCTACTGTCTACTTAAGGTATTATCTTATCATCATTAGTGATAGATGCAGGGCATGGTCCTGAAGCATAATTGCATCAATATTGCT
The DNA here is from genome assembly GCA_013396775.1 of Cephalopterus ornatus. Classification (NCBI taxonomy): domain Eukaryota; kingdom Metazoa; phylum Chordata; class Aves; order Passeriformes; family Cotingidae; genus Cephalopterus; species Cephalopterus ornatus. Next base: position 795,473 of record VZRE01012752.1, on the reverse strand, counting down.
CACATACTTTTCAGTGGGTGCAGGATTGAGTAAGCAAAAACAATCACCTTCTGTTTTGCCTACCCCAGGCACCATAGCAACTGAAACACTGTGCTTAAAATTATCATTGGTTTTTCCTCCTGTCCCTTTCTTCCATATGGTGTAGGCTGTCAACTGTCTTAACATCCAGTTCTGTGGATGCCGAGTATCAGTGTGTAAGAAAATGAAAGGTGCACAAAATTTGATGACTGATGCTGAGTTCCACGAGCTGTCTGCTTTGTGGTTGGCATGCCCTGCAGCAGCACGTCCATGGCACAGCACAGCTCTCTGTGTGGTGAGCTGGGCGCTGACCCCCGTGTAGGGAAAGAGACTGCATTGCCATGTGCAGATAATGAATACAATAATGCCACATTAAGTGAGGAGCTGCCTATTAAAAAACAAACAAAAAAAAGCTTTTCTTCTGATCAGGCCATGCCTGGAAGAACTTGAAGAGTTCCTTCTCTGCAGTCCAGATCCCTCACAATTCTCTCGTTGCACCCCCAGCTCTGATCTCAAGATCTGATATTGAAGGCAGCACAGTGCAGCAGCAGTGTCCTGGCCAGCAAGCCAGGAATTGGTCTCCAGATGGACACTGGAAAACCCAAGTCTGCTGTAGGGTGTGCTGGTACGTTACAGTGTATGTCACTCATCCCAGACAATTCTCAGATTTGTCTGTAAGTCTGCCATAGCTGAGAGTTCAGTATTTGTATACCATGCATGAAAAAATGGCAGGGGAAGGCTTATCATGCATGAATAACATGGTTTGATTCACTGAAGCAAAAATGGTTTTCATCTACAAATAAGGTAATTTCATTCACTAGAGCCATTGTGCTACAGTTTTACAACAGGATTGAGAGCCTTTTTATTGATCTTCAAATCAATTGCGTTGTTGTATACAAATTGGTGCAAAACCACCCAATCACAGTTATGACTCTCCTACATCAGTACATGTGAAATGTTGATTTGTATCATTGCATATTTGTTTAATCAAGCCAATATTGTGCCTGCATCATTGGAGTGATAATGTTATGAGAACAAACTCAACTTATTGAAAATGATCAACCCATTAATTTCTGATCGAAGAGCTAGCTGAGGGATTTAGTCTTTTTTAAACCACCCAGAGATTCACTCTCTTTTCTAAACACTAGATTTTGCAGTAAGAAAATAAAATCTCCACTTTAGGCAAAACCATCTTTTGACACCACAGAACTCACTTGCAACTTTCAGCTTTCTGTCCTTGAGAAGAGCTGGAAGAGTTGGCTACAGAAATCAACTTTGCTTCCATGGGTTTTTGCAACCTCTGCTTCATTTGCCTTTCTAAGGATTCAATGTAGAAGATCTGTCTTGCTTTCTTCAAGTCAAGCAATCATCCCTAAATCCTAAGGAAATGGACGTCTCTGGCTGTGCCTCAGTAAGGAGGTCGAATGCAACTCTGCGCCGCCTCAGGGAGATAGAATTCAACAGTTCCTCAAGTTTGGATGATACTACTTTGTACTTTCTGCTGGAGGAATTGTCTCTCACCCCATCAGGCATAAACATGAAGATGTTTTTAATCTCTCCAGTCGTCTGCCTCATGGCAGGTGTCCTCATCATTCCTACCATCTTATTCGTGATCTTCTCTCGGTTTAACATCCGTCAGGAAACAAGGTACATGCTGCTGGGAAATGCTCTGCTTTCTGATCTGATCTACCTGTTGTTCTACACCCTATCATCTGCTCTCAATGCAGCGCATCTAGATCTCCCAAAGGAAGCCTGTGTCCTCCTGTTATTTCTGCTGGCAGTGGCTTACTCTGGAGGACTGTTCACAGCTGTTGCGATAGTCTTGGACACATATGTAGCTATTTTGTTTCCTTTGCGCTATGTCACCATCTTGCCTCCTTCACGAACTAAAAAAATCATAGTTTTACTATGGATGTGTTCTGGAGCTTTCCCTGGGATTTTTTTCTTGGCACTATGGAGCACCCACACCTTTGTGCCCTGTGTCCTGGAAACGTGCTCAGTTCCAGTAATACTAATATTAACTCTGAACGGGACTGATGCTCTGAAACTCTGTTTCTGGCTTTCTGCCACAGTTATCTTCCTCTGTCTGTCTGTAATATTTTGTTGCTATGCTATTCTGTATTTTAAAACCAAACATTCGGGTATATGGGAGAGCATCTGCTCCAGAGCCAGTGTAACATTCTTAATGCACAACACTGTGTTATTTTTTTACTTCTTTCCACTCCTGGCCCTTTTTGTAGAATCATTCTTGTGTGTTAATGTTGTCATCAGACTGCAGACAGGAATCTTGGTCTCCCTGATAGTCTGCAATGTCCTGATGATTCTTCCTAAAGTTTTGTTCCCTTTTCTGTATGGGCTTCGATACAGAGAGATCTCAGCCACTCTCAAATCCATTGTCAGGAGGAAGCAGCTTCGCATGGTGTCGCCTGCTCCACCACCATCCTGAGCCAAGGCAGAGCACAGTCACAGCAGAGGAATTGTCCTGACCCTGTTATCACGCAAGACTGATGGAAATCACTCAGCTTCTGAAGAAGTGGAGAAGAAGTGATGAATCCATGGTAGAGAAGACTGGACTTGACCACTCTCCCTCCTTGGTGCCAAAAGGCAACAGATCTTTCATTATGTCATGGCTGAGAAAACAGGAGATGTTACCCTGGATGAAGTTACAAGCTTTGTTCCGATGTGAAAGGAAGAACCTTTTGGAGGAGATATTGAATCAAGACAGTTTTCACCCACCTGTTGCAAATGCCTTTCTGGAAAAGAAGAAAATGAAAAGCTTTGCGTAGCAGAGGGGGTAACCACAGGTCCCTTGACAGCATCACCTACAGCAGAGGATCCTTAACTAAATGTGCTGCGAACAGAACAACCCTTTCTTTCTTGCACAGTGTATTCTTGCAAGGTTGGTAGCCAATGTCCTATTCTTTGAAACATGACCTGAGGGGTGCCTCTGGAAACTGCTACACCCAGTGAAAGGCTGTGCAGTGTGCTGGTGTATTTGCTGCCTTGTGGATTCCGTCTGGCAATTGCAAAACACTGGAGTTTTCTAAAATCTCTATCTGATGGGAATCACCTCTGATCAGTGCCTGCTGGGCAGCCCAGCACGTGGCAGTGCCAGGGGTTGCAGGGATGGACGGGCTGCTCGGGGAGGGAAGCTGAGCCGGAGGCAGTGGGTGGCATTCCCTCATTCCCTGCATGCAGAGTGGTGTCCTGCTGTGCCGGTGCCAGAGGAGCCTGGAGCAGCCCAGAGCCCTGATTCCTGCTGAGGCTGTGCTGAGGTGACCTGGCCAAGGCTGAGGCAGCAGCAGGGGCAGCAGGGCAGGAGCAGTGAGGCGCCAGGCTGGACACAGGGTGGCTCCAGCAGGACCAGGGCGAAGGACTGAGCATAAACACCACATCTGATCCCTCCTGAGGCATCTCCCAGCTCTGCCTCACAAAAATCCTCTCTAGCAGCCTGATCTCAGGTTACAGGTGCATCGTGTCAGAGCTGCTGCTGGGTACCTGCCACCAAAGCCTTAGGAAGGCCTGGAGGAGAGGCTGCAGAGCCAGTTGGTGTATCAGGGGCAAGATCTTGTTATAGCCTTTTAGGTTTTCCAGATCAGTCCCCTACCCCTAGAGGACAAGTGAAACATATTTCTGACTTCAAAGAAAAGAAAATTTCATGAGGTATAAACGTCAGTGTGGGAAATTTAAGTAGCTGTTCTGTTCCTTGGACTTGATAAAAGAGCTCTGTGTTTCTAAAGGTATTACTTTTAGAATTTGCTAGATTTTATGTAAAAATACATTGGGCTTAAAAGAAAAGGTCCTTGATTTCACTGTGCAATATTTTCCTTATGTGCAGTCTCTCTCCACCTTCTGTTTGCTTAAAATTGTACACAGAAAGTGCTGAATGTGGCTTTTGGCTATTTCACACTCATCTGAAGAATTCCACTAAGCGTGAGCCAGGAGGAGATCGGTGTCTGGTTGCATGGAATGTTTTTGGCAATGGAGCCAGTTTGAGCAGTTCCTGCTGATCTTCTCCCGTCATTTCCAAACTGCTTGTTACTCTCCTCACATTGCGGTGTCTGCTCTCTCCTGTTTGCTGATGCAACTGCTTCTGGGGTTGCAGGTTAAAAATATCCCTCCAAAGAGAACTGGTCTTGTTTTTATTTTAACTGAGATTATCCCAGTGATCTGTTTTATAGGATGTTCTGCAAACAGCTGCATCAGCACAACTGAAGGGGTAACAAATTCCAGTACAGAGGTGGGGGAATGAGCAGGGACATCTTAGAGAGGCTTTGCTGCTAAGGGACACTTCTTGTGTAAGAAGCATCTCTAAGGCAAAGTTGTTGCAAGTGAATAAACTGTAATATTGCATATTTGCTTTAACCATGGTCCTGTGCTTCTCAATCCTCTTCAATAAAAGGATCTAGAAGTCACTTTTTACTGGATTCTTTTATTTTTCTCCAAATTGAATGTACCATAGACATTTGTCACAGAAACTGTGTTTGCATAAAGACTTCATATTCAATCTGTAATAGGGATCTTCCATAGCCCCAGGAAGGATGGGGAACATGGCTGCATACTAAAACAGGTGCTTTCTGCTAAATCCCTTTGGCATGTGCAAAGATCAAGAATGGAAGAGGTACTTGTAAATCCCCCAGGCTGCTCGTATCCTGGGACAATTTTTATGCCAGTGACTGTTGACAAAGATACTGGTAACTTAGAGTTTGTTTAGTCCATGCAAAGTCGTTTCAAGTTTACCTATATTGGAAATTTTCGTGATAAGGGGTGAAGATAAATAACTATGTAAATAGTATAAGGTAAGGTAATTCTATACAGAGCCATAAGTAACTTTGCATAGCTGGAAGTTAATAGTGCTTGATCTTCCTGCCAATTATGAAGCTAATCTCCTGGATGGGATTCTGTTGCCAATTCTGTAGCTCTTTCTTACATACACATCCCCTGGATATATTAAGATACAACTGGAAGTTTGGTAACGTAAAGGACGCTGAAAGACAGAGCAAGTGAATCAGGGATTGTGTCCAGTTTATGTGTATACGAAGTCTGCCCACAGTGGTACCACAGGGACCAGGAAAACAAAACATTGCTTTGTGGAAATGACCTTCTAAGAAAGACCATTGCAAGTTGATATTTTATTCATCCACTTTAAAGTGGTTTAACATTAGATAGGTAAGTTTTTCTTAAGTGACTTCTTGTAAACAACTTCTTCCCAGGGAATATTACTGTGCTGTTTGGTACAAAAGCAGTATATTACAGAGTGTGTAGAGGAAACACACCATAGCCCTGAATCATTTACCTTTGGGAATTTCCCCAATCTACCTGAATAGGACCGAAGGACTCATCGGGGCAACATAACAAGCACAAGGCTCCTCTAGTGCTTTTCATACATGTCCTGAGTTTTGTCTCAAAACTTGTTAGGCCTCCATATTTCCCAGAACCTCATGGCTGTATTGATTACCAGCCCTGTAAGGATGTCTCCACATAAGCTCTGGAAATTCAAACTGAGCCTATTTATCAGACCCCAGCAATCGACCTCTCCTCGGTCACATAAGTGAACTTCTTGGATGTCACTGTGCCAGCCCAGCATTTTAATTTAAAGTGAAATGGAGAGCAGATGGCTTTAACATGTGATTTGGGAGCTGGGGGCAGTAATCCTTCAATGAATCACTAGAAGTATTCTAATTTATAGCCTAATATATTCCTGCTCGGTTTTTCCCCTCTTTTCTTGCGCCAATGTTGTCACTATGTTTAGCACTGCTCTCTTCCCTCTCTCAGCTGGATTTGCAGCGCAGTTTGCTGTCTGCAACCTGCAGACTGAAAGGAGTCAGACCTGCATTCCAGGGGCTGGGGCTGTGCCATACAGCACTGGAGACATCATTACATCAGAGATAGGTTTGTGCCTCCAGTGAGATCAGTTTCAGTGTCAGGAGATACGGAGGATCTCCAGGCAGGTCAACAAGCGCACAGCTTTGGATTTGGGGTATAGTTCATTGCAGCGATTTCAGTAATTATTCAGTAAAACTAATTAACCTCCTGCAGTTTTTGTAATTAATATTGGAGGGTCTGCTTCTGCTCCATCACTTGGCTGTGTTATTTTCTACGGGAAATTTAATATAGTAATAGGGCAGAAGGAAAGTGGCATTTGCCTGGTTGCACTGGGGGCAGCCCCGAGAGCCCCGGGGCTGTGTCCCAGCCCTGCGGAACAGCACCAGCTGCCCCCGGGACAGGTCCGGCAGCTCCCGCGTGGAGAGACTGCTCCTTGCTTCATTAGTCGCTCTTTGTACGTGCAGATACTGTGTGTTCTTTGGACAGAAACCGTGACCGTGGCCGTTCCCTGCCGCAGGGGGTTGTGCATGACAGATGAGAGCGCGCCCCTTATAGGAAAAGGAAATTACAAATTTCCCTGAAACTTGATTTCTGTTGTCTTGTGTTTACACCCCCACCTCACTGCTGGTAACTGAGGTCTCAGCGCTCCAGGTTCTTGCCATTTTTTCACAAGGCTTGTGATTTTTGGCGTCTGCATAAAATTACTGATGCTCAAGTTTTTTGTTTTTCAATATGCTTTGAGTGCTTCAGTTTGCAACACAAATCCAAAAAGTACAAAGAGCAGGGAGGCAAATAAACACAACTCTTCATGCACTGCTATTAAAACGTCAGAATTTTTGAGCAACTGGTGAGTTACGAGAGGGAAAGGAGCCAAGCTGTGGTTGTGCTGTCTCGTGTTTGTCAGGGAGGGATGTTTTTGCTCGTGCTTGCCCAAGGTCTGCAGATGTGGCTGGGAAACCACCGCAGAAAAGACAAGAGGCTGTTTTCTGCCTCTGATCTGTAGAGTTAAGAATTTGTTTATTTGGACAACTCTTTTCCAACTCGGTGGTTTGTTTTTGTCAAGAAAGAAATACAAGTTTTGCTATGGACATGAAAATCATCCACTGGTTCCTGAGGGCTACTGTTTTTTAGGATGATTCCCAGTAGGAAGAACTAGTCAGCCTCAGCAGCTACTATCATTAGTTTTACCAAGGGGAAAGGGGACCCATTCATCCACCTTCTCTGTCCCTGTAGAGCAGCCAGTGCTGCTAACCAAGTCCAAGGTGGTTACCGTTCTTCATAAAAACCTTTTGAAATAAAATACTCTTTTTAGAGAGTATTTATTCATGCCTTCTGAAAAGCAGAGTGGGATGGGAGAGTGTGGGCCAGCATGGAAGTGCGAGAAGTGCTCACCCTGCAGAACGATAGGAATGTCAAGATGGAAGGGGAGCAATTAAAAAGTAGTTGAAAATGAAAGGATTGGGAAAATCAGAGAAAGAAATGGGGGAACAGTCTGGAATTACAGAAGTAAGTTCAAGGCATGGGGCAAATTGCCGAAGATAGAGGATTTCTTGCAGTCTTTCTGAAGGAAGGACACAGTGGAGACCTTTTGTAGGGCTGCCACCTGCCCCATGGGCTGTGTGTGCCCTGCTCAACCTGCACCAGGTCTGCAGGCCCTGCTGTCCACTGAGCACTCTGGAGTTACTGTGCTGAAATTCAGGAACCCACATTTTTTTTCTTAGCCCAACATGACAGAAATATTGTTTTTAATACTGTAAAAGGCAAAGGAGACATTACAGAAAGGGAGGGAGAGAGGCTGGAAGGAGTCACTGCTCTCTGCTTAGAGAGATTTGTTTTGCGCTGTGTTTTCTGTCTTGATTTGATAGTGGGTTGGCTCTTTCCAGCAACTAGGCAGGAGAGTGGGGCAGAATATGTTCCCAGTCTTTGGCCAAGAGTGTCCTAGAGTGTCCCGGGCATGACCTCTTCAATGTTTGTTTTTCTTTCCCTATAACTGACCCAGATGCTGGGACTCGACACTCGGGCCCTCCTGGCCTGTTAAACATTTGCCCCTTCCAGTACTGCATGTGATGGTCTCAGGACTCAGGCTGGGAACAGTACCTGGAACTGTTTTTGTCTCCAGCGGATTGTTCTGTCCGATTGCATTCCAGGAAACCAAAACCCGTGAGAAAAATCCCGGGAGCGCACTGCCACCCAGTGGGGATGGAGGCAGGGATGGGCTCCGGACTCTGGTGTACAGCAATTGGGAGAGGAAAAGGCCTTTCAGCCAGAACAGTGACCAGCCCCAGAGCACAAGAAAAGGGAAACCAGGTTTTGGTCTGCTTTATTAGAAAACAGCTACAGTGAATGTTCAGTGGAACCAGATTAGCGTTCATTTACATTTGCAGCCTGTGCAGTCTCTGTCTTGGAAATGACAGCAAGGTTTGCAAACTGAGGTGGACTTTTTTTTTTGGTCACCCAGAACTGAAAAACCAACAAAGTATCTTGAAGCAAACAAACAAACAAACACACAAACCGGTTCAAACTTAATCTAATGTGCCAACAGCTGGGAAAAAAAGCACAGCTTTGGAGGAAACAATGTTTCACCAAAGGTACAAATCTTTCACTCCAAAAAGCATCTTTTCTTTTACACTAGTAGGTGCAGCAAATCCAACTTAACACAATAAATAGTTGAACAAACATCAGGACCAGGCTGAGCCAGTTCAAGCACATTTCAGGGTAGATATAGCTGGGAAGTAAATTTCCCACCTACATATCACATTTCTTCGCCTAATTAGAGGTACTGTGTTGGCAGGAGTAAACTAGAGCTGGTCCCTGGTTTTTCTGTGGAGGGAAGGAATGAAGATAATTTAAGGATATACTGTACAGAGGAAACGCAAGGGCTGAGCATATATACAGACACTCCCCAGAGGCCCTGTGGAGGTGTTTCCATCCCCTGCTCCCTGCAGCTAAAAGCCATCCTCACTGCAGTCTGTGCCACGGGGACACGGAGCCACCGGGCTTCTTTGCAGTTCTCCTGAGGTCACACAGAAACTGCCCCGGGCACAATCTTACGGATGTGTGTGTAAGACTTCCTGAGGGTAACACTCCCGTGATGAGACACCCCCCGGGGCAGGACACACTCTTCTGTCAGCTTCTGAGTTTCAGGGTCCCAGCAGAGCACTGTTGCAATGACTTCGTTCTTTTCATCTCGGCCGCCGGTGATAAACAGCTTGTTGTTGCAAGGAGAAATCCCACAACTGGCTCTCTCGTGGGTGAACTGAGTCACCAGGCACCATGTGTTTTCCTGGGGGCTGTAGGAGTACAGGGCTTTCATTGCTCCACCTGGAGAAGAAATGGATATTTGCACTAGCCATTCCTGTAAGGGATTTTAATTAAACCATCCACTTCAACAGGGCTCTGTTCCTGGCATTCCTAAGAATGATTTCTGCCCCAAAGCCAAGAAAAAACAAGGTCACAGGATACTTTATTGTTTTGAAAGCCTGATCTGCAGAAGGCCACTTATTGTTCAATAAGGCTGTGGAATTTAAGGCCAGAACAAACTGCTGTGATCATTCAGTGTAACCACAGTACACCCAGAAACAGACCTTTCTCACACCTGGGGATTTAGCTAAGGACACAGCTCCAGAAAAACACAATCTTGTTTAAAAGAGCTTAGACCAGGAAGGACCAGATGTGGTAAGACATCACTGTGAGAAATGGGTACAGGATTTTTTCGCCAACTCCTCTTAACTTCAGTGTCCATCCGTCCATCAAACCTCCTGCCTGGAGGGCTTTTTCAAAAACCCCTTCCTTGTCTAGGGGTTCGTCAGACTGATGCAATAATCTTCTTATGGGTTTGTTAAACAGAGAGTGACCTTCAGTTTCTCTGTGTTTCCCAAATTCTCGAAAGTTTTTGTGCACCTTTTCAATTTTGCAGGGTCCTTTTCTCTCAAAAAAATGGTCAATACCTTAATTCTCATGAAAGGCTATGGAAATATATTCCCTCTTGAGACTACCAACAGTGAAATGGTTCTTTTTCTGAGATTTGTAGGGACTGGATGTGTCTTCTGTAATAGCTGTACAGAATCACAAAATTGTTAAGTTGGAAAGGACCTCTGGAGATCATCCAGTTCAACTTCCCTGTCACCTGGAGCAGGTGACACAGGAACACAGCCAGGTGGGTTTGGAATGTCTGCAGAGAGGGAGACTTCACAACCTCCCTGGGCAGCCGTTCCAGTGCTCTGCCACCCTCCATGGAAAGAAATTCTTCCTCATGGTGAGGTGGAACTTTTTGTGTTTTAGTTTATGGCCGCTGCTCCCTGTTTTGTTGCTGGGCACCACTGAAAAGAGTCTGGCACCATCTTCTTGTCACCTCTTGAATAGGCTGGGGAAACCTCAAAGCCACAGTCTTACTGATAAGGTGCAACAATGCCAGGGGTCCTCACTGCTGCCAAAATGAGCATTTATCTATTGTAGTTACAAAAAATGCTGGGTCTGACTATACTAGTCCAGTATTTGAGGGGTGGTCAAGTCATTGTGAGGTGACTTAAATAAGTTTTATTTCCCTGTTGGAGCAGACTGAAAACAGATGTTGTTAGTGATAGTGATTCATCTGGCGGTAATTCATTGATCTGGATAATTTGATGGCTTTGGATGCAGTAACCAAATGCTCTTATATCTTTTAAACTTCAGGTGGGGCTGATTTCTATCTGATTGAACTATATTTGGTTCTCAGATAGGTAAACAAGAGGTTTAGTGGTGGATGTCCCTGTCTTAAAGGTGCTGAATGAATGTAACTGGAATATCGTGTCTGTTTTTATCAGGAGTTGTATCAGCCAGCCCATAAATCATGCGCCTTCTCTCTCTGTCTGTCATTCTGGACAAACAGGGTGAGGCCAATCCCTGTGCTGAGGAGAAGCATGAGGTATTTATGTACATAAAAGGTGTAGGTGTATATATATATATATATATGTATGTATATATATATTTACAGATTATAAATCTCCCTTCAGAGCACCATTCATTATTTGGTGAACACTCCAGCTCTGTGCCAGCCCTCAGCACCATATTGATCATACTGCAAGCGAGAAACTTCCTGCACCAAGCCTGAGAGAAGGAGGAGGAACTTTTCAGAGCTCCTGTTTGGGAAACAAATGTTCCACTTTCCTTCTTTTGGTTTTTCCAACATCATCTGGAGATCTGGGCAGATCTCATAGTTTGGCTCATCACCATCAAACTCTTGTTCTTTCATCTTTGCACCCAGTTCTGGCAACTGACTGAATTAACCCCTAGTGCAATCTAGTGAAGAGTTCTGGGTCTTTGGGTATCAGTGGCTCTGCTCCCATGACCTGCTTCCAGTCCTCTTATTTCTGCACAAATCCTGTATGCAATGGGCTGTGTAATGCTGCTGGAGAGGAGAGGGGGCATGATACAGCCATGAAATCATGCCCTTGCTACTATGAACACACCTCTGGATGGCTTTAAGCTGTCTCTGGGCTAGTTCCAGCTTTCCAAGGTACCTGCCACACTAACAAGCATTTTGACTTGGTGACGCTTTACTCCTGTCTGTGAATGTGCTGGGTTCCCATCCCTCCCTAAGCTCAATGGGAAGAGCCACCTGACTATTTGGTTATACTCCACAGAGTCTGTGGGTAAAGCAAACACACAGAAGGGAGCCCTGCTGTGTCTGGACAAGGAGAACCATTGGTGCTTCACTTACCCACCACGTAAATGTGGTCACGGAAGCTCGCGGCGTTGATGCACTTGGCTTCCACCGGCATCGGCGCCTTCAGGCTCCACGTGTTGGTCGCAGGGTCATAGCACTGGGTCTTGTCTGTCGCCAGCTTCCCATTGGGCCCTCCTCCGATCACGTAGAGCCTCTTCTTGTAGCTTGCTGCTGCAAAGGAGCTCACGTTGACCATGAGGGGAGCAGCCTGGAGACCATAAACATCATTAGTTACCATCTGAAGGAGTCAGGCTGACGTCTGTGGGGTGTAAGCCTGTAGAGTTTTAAGTCAGACATCCCTTTCATGATATCCCTTTTTAAGCAGGGTTCAGAAGACGACTTTTCTATGGATAAGGTAGAAGTATTCAGCTTTCTCTTAAGACTGCGGAAACCCTTAAAAAAATATATATTCAGTTCAAATGCTGAAATTAAAATTACACAATCCACAATTGAAAAGCCAGGAAATGCCCCAGATCTCCTTTACATACTTACGTACATTGAAAAAAAATTACGAACTTTATTCATACTGTTCTTTCTACTTGCCGCTGTGATTGTTGGATTCATCCACATTGCTCTGTGTAGTCTAGAAATTGGGGTTTGTGTCTGACATTATGATGCCCAGTTTTATTACTGTCATGGATTAACTGGCTGCCTAATTCTCTCCTCTCATTGCTTGGAACTTGGTCAACTTTTTCCTGTTGACCTTGAGATCTGTACTTTCAGCTTAAATGTACCATATATAATGCACAGGTTGATATACACATTTTATACACATAATATAACAGAGAGTGTTGTATTATATATATATTATGTTATAATATATATATATATTATGTTCAGCTTGTGCTCTGGTTCCTATGTACTATACTCATACTCACTGATTTATGGATTACTAGCTTTAAAAGCCAATGAAGAAAAGAAAAGTTAGGCATTAAATGTCTCACGGGGAACGATTGATCAGTGATCCAGGGATTTTTACTTTCTGAAGGATATGCATTTCTATAGCAAAAAATATTTAGGGTTTTTACAGACCAGAAATACTTAAGAGAATTGTACAAGGTCGTTTCTATGATTCCAAACCCAAGCATTTTCTGATTAAAATGCTCCAAATGAGTAAAATGTTATGGGATGCAGCATCTTACCTCTGACCAGCAGTTATGAAAGGGATCATAAGCTTCCATGCTGTTGATTCTCTGCATGCCATCAAAGCCACCAATGACATATACTTTGCCACCCAACACTGCCATTTTATGCCTCCATCTCCCAATATTTAGATACTCAATTTGTATCCATTTGTTGATGGAGGCGTTGTATTTCCAGACATCATGCTTTGTTTCTTTGCCACCTGCAGTGTATATGACACATGTAAATATGATAGAATAGCTTGTGTTTACTCAAAATCTCCAACATGTTTAGATTTAAATATGTTCTGTCACAACAGAAAGTAAGTAATTTTTGCTTATTATTAACTTCATAATTACCTACACCAATGACCTGGCCTGTTATAGCAGAAGAAAATGTCTGCATTTAGTTTACTTAATGGTAAAGCAAACTCTGAATAATTTCCACAACCAAATATTCAGTGAAGATAAATCACGGTTCCTCACTTTACCAGACCACAACCACTTTCATTTCAAAACTGAGTGCACAACCAGCCACACACGGCCTGGTGATATGCAGGAGATCTCTGTGCACCACCAGGGCTTTGCAGAATGCAGCAAATGGACGACTAAACAAACATGATTTCCACAAGATAGGGGAGGATGCTGCAGCTGGTAGTGCCAAATCCCTCAAAGACAGGCCTGCACTGGGGAACTGCCACTTTGTGCTGGGTGGATCCAGCCAGCCTCGAGGTTTGCATCATAAAGCAAAAGACCTGACTCTGAGCTCCTACCAACAGTAGGAGTTCATGACCTGTTGGAAGTTTTACTATTCAACCATAGGACCACATGGCTGGGATCTCATTTTTGTATCTCTCCTGTGGTCTCCTTCCCTACAGGCTCGAATTTGCTTCATATTTATAGCTCAGAGATCAGAACTGGACCCTGCAAACTCATTCTAGAGCTGACTTGCGAGTGAATGTTTCCTCGTGCTAAAGCAGAGAGCAGTGTTTTAAACAAGCACTTTTGTTTGCCTACAGTTTCTGGTGTAACTGTAATACGAACGGATCTAGTTAAGCCTGAAACCACATTTACAGACTGAGTAGCTTATTCCATCATCTGCAATCTGATTAAACATTTGCTTCACTGGTGAATATACTGAAAAGAGAACTCATATTCTATTGAGAAAGTGTCTGCCTTCATTGGTATTCTGTACTGCAGCCAGATCACTGCAAACTGATGGAGCCTATCTCTGGGCCAAATAGCAGATTGAATGGGAGATAATTAGCATGCTAGAAAGAGTCGTTTGTAATGCTTTTGTCTCAGTATTTTTCACATGTATGTGTTGAATTTTATTCGGGTTCAAGTAGCTGAAGTGGCTGAGGGGCCTGAATGCAGCATTCATGGGTACAATGGGGCTGAGAGACTGCAGGTGTTCTCCTTACTCTCCCTAGAAATTTCCCTTTGACTGGTGCTTTCCCGCACAGGCTGAAACTCTGGCAGGACCCTGAGCTGCACCAGTGTGCGAATTTACTGCACATCAGGGGACAGGGAGAGACTTTTGAGAGAACTGGAGGTTTATTTTGTTTCTGTTCTTTCTCTAGACAATAGTTCTTTCTAATTTGAGGAGAAATTGTAACTAAATTAGTAAAAGTAACAGAATGGTGAATGATAATTCATGTCATTCAGTTATGCTACAAATGCAGTATTTCAGCTCATCCAGTCAAAGCATTTAAACTGTTTGGGGGAAATCATGATCTAAAAGCAGTCATAACCTTGTGGAAAAGAATTTCCTATCATGCAGATGCTAAAAGGGCAGGGAATACTCCAGACCTTACAAACACACCAAGGGAAATGAGCACATGGGAGGGGAGATCAAGTTAGAAAAGATGTAAGTCAAGTTAGAGAAGAAGCGAGTTAACAGGAGATAAAAGAAAGAAAACAAGGGTAGAAGGACATGCAGGAGGGACCAGATGCTTAATTGGGATTGAGACCCTAATAATTTGATTTAGCTAGAAGAAAAGTACTAATGGCTTTGGTGCACTCAGCCTTTTATTTGGGTGGGAAGGGCAAAAAGGAGAAAGACAAAGAGGGAATGGAGAGAGAGAGTCAAAGATATGAAATTAAGCAGAGAAGGAGGAAAGAGAACCTGTGAGAATAGAAGCAAAGGGAAAGGCAGCTCAGACTCACCGCAGCAGTATGTTAGCCTGGCCTGGAGGGAGCCTGGATAGACCATCAAAGAAAAGTGGAGAAGATACATTGGAAAAGATGTCAGGAATAAAGGGATGCAAAAAGCATATAACCTTTAAAAAGAGGAAATGGTAGGAGATTAAAGGCAAATGGAAAAGAGAGCTCTCAACTCAAGAGTGTGAAAGTGTGACGGATGGTTGACGTAGGTTTCTCTATACAGCTAACTTTTAACGGAGGGACTGATCCCAGAATAAAAAGAAACTCTCTATAGTGGGCTGAAAGGAAAAACCTCTTTTATTTGTAACTAGGGAAGGAGTCGTCTCATTCTTATCCCAGGATAAAGATTTAATAAACTTTAAATTGAAATGAAGTATCAAAAAAATTTGTGGATTCCCACTATTCATACTTAAGCAAAGCATTCAAACTTTGGCCCTCCCTCCTCCATTCTACTCTCCTGTTTTAAGGGAGTATAGAATTTGGTGGTTGATTTTGCAGAAAAAAAGGTATCCTACCCATGAAGGCCCTGCTCTGTAATGTGACAATGATGAAAAGAATGCTGTCACTTTTCCTCTGGAAAGCAGAACAAGATCATCAGGCTTGTTTTTGACAGGCCATCAAGACCAGCTGTCAAACTGACTAGCAAGCGCAAGTCTAACATTTTTGATTGTCGAAGTAAAATCTCTGTAGCTCCAGGATCAAATCTCTGTGTGGAGCTCAACTGTATTTCTGTGGGAAGTTAAATAGGGTTTTGCTTATGTGGAGCTGCAAATAGACATGTCACAGAGGATGTTGGAGCAATTCTTCTGCATTTTATGTTTGGTAAATTGTTTCCCTGAGCCCTTGTGTGACCACGGTTACTGAGAGTTCAGGGTCACTGAGCATTTAGGGTGCTGCTTCACAGATACCCGTGCATATAGATTAATATTGCTTAAAAAGGAATCCTGTGCTAAAATCAGGGCTAGGCAGTGTCCTCACACATTCAGTGCTCTGTGGAGCCTCTTCAAAGCCAAAGCATTTGGAATACCTGTAGTGCTTAATTTTCCTAAAGCTGCCTTGAGCATGGTCTCTATAAAAGCTGGAAATAATTGTGAGAACCCTCTGCTCCCCTCTTGCACTCCCAGTGTCTTGTTCCTTACCCGAGATGTAGACTTCATTTTTTAGGGTAATGCATGCAAACTCCACCCATTTTTTATTCTCATTCTCCGGCTCCTGCTCTGTGATTGGTAATTTTGCTACTTCCAGGCGGCTTCGCCTCAAAGGATCCAGGCAAGTCACTTCTGCTACAAACTTCTCATCTTTTGTACAGCCCCCTATGATCATAAACACCTCAGACTGGAACTCGTGCATCCTGGGCTTGGTCCTTTCTGTAATAATCTAAATGCAAGTGAGACAGAGTGAGTACACAGGGCACTTATATCTACAATTACAGAAAGGTCTGGTGACCTTTTTTCTGATTACCTGTTCTGCAAATCACAACAAGTTTACATCAGCTCAACCAATTATCCAGTGCCTTCTAAGCTGAAATCCTGGAAAGCATCCTAGAAGCTTTTAGTAGAATTTGCTGTGTCCTTCTTTCAGCAGGATTTTTCCAACTCTGGACTTAGTTGCTTTCGCCTATCAACTAGGATCCTTTCAGATCCTTCGGGAATTCCCAGGGTGGCACCAAGAGGTGTAGAGGTGAGCAGTGGTGCCAAGGCTCGGTGCACGGTAGGCAGCTGAAAAGGTTTTATTTGTGCTGATAGAGTGAGGGCAAGGTAGGAAGGCCCCAAAGTTTGTGTATGCCCTGGGGAGCTTGGAGAGAGCAAGGCTGCAGTCAGTGCTACCAGAAAATAAGTGCTCTCATTATTTGTCCTGAAGAGCTATGTTAGAGTGTCAAAGCAATGACAGTGCTCAACTGTGGAGGGGGTTTATTTTATTATTTCTTTCTTTGTGTATAAGCTTTTATTTCAAGCCAAAATTAGAAGATTCACTTAAAGCCAGCACCAGGCTCTGAAACATGGTCAGCTCTAATTTACTGCCTGACAGCTCGGTTTATTGACCAGGTCTTTGTTTCAGGGACACTGGAAAAAGTCTCTTCCCAGGTAGGAGCAAAGAATGCAGGGGGTGCTTGGAAACTTGTGTTCTGCTTGGAGCAAGTAATTGCAAGCAAGACCCACACGTTAAATGCTGTGCCAGGAGGCAGCTTGCTTAAAGTTTTACTTGTCATTCTACTTTTAACATGTTTCTATAAATTGGCATAATTTATCTAAATTAAAAAATATTACTTACACAGATGTGAATCTTGCATTTTGACTATGTTTAGAGAATTATTAGGAAAACTTTTTTTTAAAATATCTGTCCCAGAACTTGCCAGGTTTCAGGGCTCTGTTCTAACCTGTCTGCCACCATTGCCAGGCGTCAGCTAGCTGGGGGAGGACAGCTGGCAGTGCTGCCTCTGACAGCTGGCCCTTTGGAGATGAGTGCAATGAGTATTCAGCCCGGGGCAACATTCCCTTTATCTATCCCACGTGGACCTGAGAGCATTGCTGAGTGGGACAAGGCTTCCTCGAGGAGTTCCCCCCAGACGGGCTGGCACTGCCCCCAGGTCACCGTGTGCTGTCTTACGCAGTCACTGGCACAAAACGCACTTGGTTTCTCCCCCCGTGACACATCCACTGTTAGTGATGGGTCCACAACGTGCTCCTAAGGCCTCCTGCCCTCCTCTGACTCTCTGACTGAGGAGGCACACACATTTCCTCACACACTCACATACTTTGCTCCTGTTGTGAAATCCGACCTTCTGTTTGCCCTCCTCTCTACCCCCTGTTCTGGGCAAGGAAATGTGACTGATACCTAACCTTCCAAAGAGGACAGGCAATTGATGAACTGGAGATCTACCACAGCCTGCCTTGAGCAGGCAGGACAGGACTCAACTGGATGTCAAGATGAACCTGTGTCTTTGGGTGCAGAGAGCTCTGCAAACGGCACATATGCAGACCTCTCCTCTAGAAGAAACTGTCTTCTTCACAGGAGATTCTCTCTTTATGAAACATTTTCTCCCATAAGTAACATGATTTGAAAGAATCATTACAGACTGTGGCATGGTTTAGTGGTAAAATTATTCTTCTTTTCTTAGGCTTGAAGTTACAGCTGAGAGGGTGAGATGCCAGGAGTAACTGGGAAGTCACCTGGAGTCTTTGTTTAGCTGAGCAAGAGTGTGTGTATGAAAGGGCCAACCTCAGATGTTCATAAAGAGGAAGATGTACACTGCTTTAAAACAACCCTCCAAAAGCTTCTAAACTCTCTAAGCCAGGTGGATGAATTGTGAGGCCCATCTTGACTTTTCAGTAGCACCAGTTAGTGAAACTTCAGTGCAAGTACCTTTTCCTGCCCCATGGTACTGCTCCTTCCAATGGGCTTTTTGAGTTGAAGGATGAGACACTTAGAAAGAGTGGCCAATACCTTCCTGTTTTACTCACCTCATTGCCTGACAGATGGTACATTCTTGCTTCCTGGAGCAAAGGAAAGACATCTGGACACTGTCTTATGAGTTGATCGGCTTCAACAGTCTCTACGAAGTACCAGGGGTCCAGGAGGGGCAGCCGGACGTTCTCCAGAACGTACGGCAGGAGGGAAAACCTTTCCGACTCCTTGTAGCGCACCCAGTTCATCACAGTTTCGAACACCTGGGCCTCCTCCGTGACGTACAGGTCATCACTCTTGAGAGTGCTGCACAGGATGTCGGCCGGCAGCTCTAGGAACTCCTCGTAGTTCAGAACCTGGGTGAAGTTCTGGATGATGTAGTTCTGCACTTGTTGTTTCAGGCTGTGCAGGGAGTGGGCATCAGCCAGCCTCAGGATGCCAACGCAGTTCTCCGGCTGGAGGGCCTCGGTGAGAAAACTGGCACAAGCATCCACCATGCGAAGGAACTGTGGGCGGAAAAAGCATGTTTAAGCCCAGAGTGGTTACTGTCTGACTATATCACAGGAAAGCTATGGAGTTCGGGGCTGGGTCCCAACCACCCATGCTCTATACAGAGAAGAGCTGAGAGAGACAAGAATTAGGCCATGTGAGGTCAGGTATCTCCCAGAGTCTGCAGTCTGAAATGAAAATTTCTTCCTCCCTCTGTTTTTTCACCCTCTGCATCCATATTGCTCCTTTTTCCTCTTGCAGGATGCAGAGGCCCTGTGACAGTTATGAATTTTATTTGTTTCACAAGAGGGTTTTCTAACGTTCCCTTTCCTTCCATGAGATCTCAAAGCACTGTCAATCCTGGAGTTACAAAGCACAGATAAGGTCCCCAGGCTTCCAGTGTACTTACTCTTCTTCATTTGCAGACCTGTTTTATCAGCCCAGACCAACTAGAACGGAGTCTGGTTGTGGAGTGCAGGTGACTCCACTGTCTGCATTTATGTTCCCACCATCAAAACTCCAAATGGGTCTGAGGTCTTATGAGATTGGTGGAAAATGAGTGCTGAGGTCTGGGAGGTTTGGACCAGAGTGCTGCCCCTGAAGAGAGCATGGGCAGCTGCCCTGAGCTGGGGTCAGAGGCAGGAAGAGATTGGCCCTCAGCAAGTCTTTGAGTTGCCTGACAGCAAGGGTTGTCTGGCAAGAGTCTTGTTGGGGGAGGGGGCAGTCCTTTGGAGGTTCTAGTGACCTTTGTTTTCCTTGTCATCACCACTGGCTGAGAAAATACAGGTGTGCATTTTACACAGAATCTGCTTAATGGAAGAACTGGCTGCATTTGCATTCAGTGGGGCAGCACAACCACTCTCATGAATTTCCTTGTCACAATAGCCCCACCTGAGGGTCTCAAATATGCAGATCCTGGGCCACAGATGTCTGTGGGGCATTAGCCATGAACTGTGATCTGAGCTGGATTGCTGGAATAGGGAAACAGTTTTGGGTAGAACTGATAAGCTACAGTGCTTCATCCTGGGTTTTCCATCACCTCTACGACATCAGATATGGATGTCGTAGAGGTGATGGATCAGTACTTCGTGCTGGCTTTGTCAGTGAATAGTGCAAACAGCAAATATAGAAAGACAGGTCAGAGCTGATGCTGTGCATTTCCATCCACGCTTTTTGGGTCTTCTTTCCATCCAGTGTCAGCAAGCAAACTATTTTAACTCGTTCTGTCTCACTGGGGAAAATTGCACAACAGTAATTTAGGGGCAAAGAGGAAGTGAAACATTTTTGAACACTGTAGTATGTAGATTTGTTTCAGTAATTAGAGTAGAATCTTCCAGACCCGTCAGTGTCGTGTTGACACATTTAGACTGTTTATCAGAGCTGAGCGATCGCAGACGTTGTGTACAGACTGCCTGGTTCCTGTTTTACATTTAGATGTGGTCAAGAGTTTAGAGAAATGCAACTGACTGATGAGCAGGGGTATGTGAGGTCTCAGAACGTTTGTGATATATTTATGCTGGTGGCACGCGGTGGCACTGCAGTGGAGCTCGGTCAGACCTTGGTGCCTGCCACGTTCACCTTGCCTGTTCTCTGGGCTAGCACTTTGAACTCACCAGTGCCCTTCCCTGAGGATCTACCACCAGGTAATCCTCAGGCCTGAGGCAGGTTAAGCATTAGCCTTATTAAGCTTATGAGGTGTAAGCATTAAAAGTTGTCAGTAATGAGACACAAAGAAAACAAACCAAGGATTTGCCAAGGTCACTCATCAAGCCATCCACAAGTCTGGGAATAGACCCCAAAACAATGTTCTCGCCAGCCTACAGCAAACCACTGTAGAGAAGTCTAATTATTTATGCATGGCTTGTTAAGAGCCATGCCCAGGAGGTGACACCAGAGAGTTTTCTCCCGGGAGGAGCGCACTGGTCCAACGGCCAGCAGGCCCCACTAATCACACTGGGGAGCTGCTTGTGGCCAGGCAAATGCAGAACTGTGAGGTGTGGGTGTGAGAAACAGCCACGCTGAGGACTTAACCAGGGAGGTTGGACTGCTTGGGAGCATGTCAAGGCAGGAATTTCCGTGGCTGCTTCTCTTCATATCTGTGCTGCACTGTCTCCCTGACACTCCCTTCATTTAGAGACAAAATTCCCCCCAAAACTCCCCCAAAACTTGCTGGGCATACGTCAGTCAGTCCCAGGAGAGCAGGTGACTCAAGAGAGCACCAGAAGGAAGACACCTCTAAGCCTCTGCTTCATCTGCTCTGATTAGTCTGGCAGAGCTCTGAATTTTCTTCTTGCCCTCTGCGAGTACCCCTCCTAATGCCACCCTAGGCACTTGAAAGGCCCTGTTCCCTGGGAACAGTTTCTTCAATAAGTGAGTCTTTCTCCTAATACCCATTTGAATCCAGGTTCTTACTTGCTAGAGATATCTCATATGCTTACTTGGCCTCCACTTGGCCTTCCCTCTGAATAATGGAATTTATTCTCCCCATTTAAGTCCTTGCTTGTCCCAGCTTCGATTCAATGGCCCACTGTAAGCAGTGCCAGCAGCCCTGCCTCCTGCTAGAACCCCTAGAAAGGGAAGGGAACGGTGGCTTAAAGGGCTCTTATTCATAATCCCTCTCTGTATGCAGGACACTTCGGGGTCAGATCCTGCCCCCTGCAGCTGCTGGGCCCCAAACACCCGCTCTGCTGTGGCTGCAGGGACAGCACGTCCCGGCTCAGCAGTGACACCTGAGCCCCGAGGGAGCCCTGTGGCTGGGGCCACCCGGGCACTGGAGGGGCACAGCCACCCTGGGTGACGGCTTTCTGAGCCTGGAGCCCATCTCCCACCCAGCACTGCACAGTGGCTGTGCTGCTGCTGCTGGCACTGTCCTGTGACAGCCACCCAGACTCTTCACTGCCGACTGGCTGCAGGGTGGTTGTTAGATATTGATGAGGTGTTTTCCTTAGACTGTCTTGTTCATGGAAAGTGGATTAACAGAGGGATGAGAGGTACTTCGGGAGCCAGTAAGGCCATCAGGCACACCAGGTGGGTGGTGCTTCAGCTGTGCCCTGAGGGCAGAGCAGACCTGCTCTGCTTAGAGGACGAATGTCCATGATGTCCTCCACTGTTCCCTCTGCATATGGCATTTCCACGCCAGTGGGCTTCACAGCCCGTGGCAACAATACTCTTTCATCTGCCCAGGAGCTTGCTTCCCTCCCACCATCTCTTTGCTTCCACCACAGTAGCTGATGTGGCCCCTCACCCAAACCCTGCTGAGGGAATGGGGTAACACAGAGGTTCCGGGAGGGATAGGAGGGATGCAGACAGGTCTGAAGGTTGATGTTGAGTTATGGTGGGGGAAGCAGATCTCTCTGCCATGGCCTGAGAAGCAGCTGAGATTTTGGCCCTACCCAGAGGTGAAAGGCTGAGCAGCTCTGCAGGCAGTGTGGGTGGCAGAGGGTGTTGGGCTGATCCAGGGTGGGCACCAGCCTTGCAAGCACAGTGGCTGGGCAGCCGCCAGCACACACAGAGGAGGTGACTATTGAACTCATGTTGCAACTGTGCTTTAGGTGGAAAAATTTTGTCTGGGTCACTTGAGGGTGAGGCTTAGTTGTTCAGCGGCTCCCTGTTCCAAACCCTTCACCTGCTTCCCCCAGGAGGAAAGTGCACTGCAGCGGGGATATCTGCGCTCTCCAAACAGCCTTCCACCCCTTCCTGCTGTCAGCTCTGACTGCATTTAGTCAAAACTTACTGAAAGGGGTAAGGGAAGGCATAATTATGTAAAACTTTTTCAAAAATAGTTTCTAGAGAAAAGTGGATTATCTATATCGGAATATCTATACTGGAATATCTAGAATTGTGCAAGTTATTTCTTCTTTGGTTCATTGCCAAGTCTGTGAAATTAAAAACGGGCACTACCACAAGTTGTTGCTAGTCAGATAAAAGGGTTCTATTTGGAATTTGGATTTCTCACATGTCATTAATTGGGAAGAATTTCCCAAATAAAAATGTGACAATAAATTGCATAAATAATCTTCTCAGCTGTTGATATACTGAAATGAAACATTTGATTCTTTCAACTCACTCTTTGTTCTTCAGCATAAATAGCAGAGACAAGCTGGCAGAACTTGTGTTCTGTTGATTCAGTAGATTACTAAAGATCTAGTAGTTACTAAATCTATTTTACACAAAACACATTTTCAGCCCAAACCCTCACGTTTATAACATGAGGTTTTAAGGCCTTATAAATCTTGATAGTACCCAAGATGATTGCAGTAAGACTTGGGATCGCTGCTTTTAGTTGAACGCTCCTGGTTTTCTAAGTTTTTCTAGCTTTTTCTAGTTTACTCTCCTTACTTATGGCACCCTAATGATTTTATCATTACTCTAACAGGGTTTCATAGTTTTCTTAAAGCATCAACCTTGGGAATCAAATTTACCCTTAATTTTAATGAAAAATAGGGAAGACAAATGAGAAAACAGAAGATTACACTTCTGATAGTTTCAGAAGAAAAATAACCCAAAAAACTGAGGAACGATCCTAAGGAAAAAGGGTTCAGAAGAAAACAAAAAACAAGACAGAAAAGAGTCCTGAAAATGAACCAAAAGTAACCACTGAATGCTACCAGCTGGCAGCGTTGGTCTGCTGAAAATGTCAATGAGTTACTGCACTGTGGGTCCAGGTGACATTAGAGCTGCACCACCTTTGCCAAGTTACCTTGGGGAGCACTTTGGGATGACTTTCCCTTCTCTCCCCACAGCAGGTACCAGCTCCCATTACTCCAAAGGCCACAGGTTCATTGCAGAGAATCCTAGAATCACTTAGGTTGGAAAAGACCTCTAAGACCATTGAGTCCAACCATTATCCCAGCTCCGCCAAGCCCACCACCAAACCCTGTCCACAAGTACCACATCTTCTAAATCCCTCCAGGGATGGTGATTCCACCACTGCCCTGGGCAGCCTGTTCCAGTGCTTGAGAACTCTTTCAGCCAAGAAATTTTTCTTAGTATCCAGTCTAAAACCTCCCCTGGTGCAACTGGAGATAATTTCCTCTTGTCCTATCACTGTTTGCCTGTGAGAAGAGACTGACCCCACCAGGCTACAACCTTCTGTCAGGTAGTTGTAGAAAGCAATAAGGTCCCCCCAAGCCTCCTTTTCTCCAAACTGAACACCCCCAGCTCCCTCAACCTCTCTTCATATGACTTGTGCTCCAGAAGGAAGAGTTCTAGAATTCCAGAGCAAAATTCCCATGTCAAATTCAAGACTCTGAAGTCCATAACGAACCACGATGATTATGGAGTTGGGTGTTTCTTGCCTTCCTTAATGAGAGGACTGGACACACGTGCACACTGGCACTGGGCAGGTTCTGTTGCTTACAATTTGTTAGCAATTTGCAGCTTGGGACCAGGGACTGCAATTTGTGAGACCTCAAAGGTGATTTACAGGACACGTGAATACCTTGTGGACCAACGGCTGAGTAATACTGCTCAAGTCTGGCTTCCCACAAGCCCCAGGTAATGACTAAAAGCCTTTACATCATGAGTTCACAAAGGAGGATGCTAACTTTGGCTGGGCAAGCCTCCCTCCCAAGGCAGTGGAGACAGAGAGCCAAAGTTACCTTCCTGATCTGGCCAGACATGCCAGCCACTGCCCACTAACTCTTCTGGGCTGGAGGGTGACCTGAACCTTGGGGAGCACGGGAGGCAGCACATGGGAACAGCTCTTGGAGGCAGAGCCTGGCTCTTGGCCAGTTGGCATGGCACCCAGCACAGCAGCATTCCAGTACATGGCTGCCACTGCCATTTTTTACCACAGTGTAAGTAAATTTGAAGCAAAATGCTTCCAGAACCCATGAAATCAGAGAAGTTTGCAGTGTGTTAACCAGGGTAAGACATGGTGTTGCCAGAGCAGCAAGACTGGATCAGTGCATTTGAGTTCTCTGTACCTGAAAGAGGCTGGCGGCTTCCAAGACTTTCTGTACGTTTTGCTTTGTGATGAGCATCTTGCTGGTGTAGGTGTAGTCCAAGAGTATATTCATGGTTTCTGCATCAACTCCTTTAAGTATGATCTTCTCTTCATATTTCTCTCTTAAATCATTGCAGAACATGGCCCTGAAAAGAAAGACATTTATCTTTTACTGCTTCCCAACCAGGATGAGGCATTCTAAAAACATTTGGTTATACAGATTTCAACACAGAATGCTCTGATTGCTTCATACTTTATGCAATTATTGCATAGAAACAAGGAAAATCTTTTTGTTGCTTTCATACCTCTGTACTCGTGAGTTTGATAAGGGTTACACGTGGTGGATACCTCCAAGCTGGACTCTACAGTAGCCCTAGGGCTCCATGGCAGAAAAGGCAGCTGGGACCTTCCTCGTGTCTGCACTGATGCTGTGGAGCAGTTGTGATGTCTCACCTGCTGGCCTCTTACAGACTCTTTCTGTTTCTAGTACAGGTCCAGCTCATTAATACCCTGGCATTTTCCATACTTCATTAACACTTGGATTTTTTCCCAATTAAGAGGCTGATTTTCCCTTTGCTAAATTTTGCAAGTTTCTGGTAGGATTGTAGAGTTGGTACCTCTTGCCTAGAGAAGCACTTGAATAATCATGAATTGGAACTGCTGTTAGCCAGAAAGTGCAGTGATTTCATGCGTGCTGATGCCACCTCTTCTTTGGTGGATAATACTGCATTTGAAAGGTGACCACACACACACCTTTGGCTCTAGTCAGATTTCATGTGGGAACCAGAAATTCTCCAAGAGCTGCTTAAATCTGCTTTGCATTGTGGCAGCTGCACAGCAAACACACGCGTCTTCCTCCGCATTTTCAACTCATAGTGTTTTGCTTTTGCTTAGGATTTTGATCAGCCCCATGTTGTTCACTGCACTCAGAGAATGAGGTGTCACATCATCTGGCTCAACAGATCAGAATTATGTGAGGCCACTCATAACTGCGTTGGTGAAAAACATGTGCAGATCTAAAGTGTAATTAGAAGCGCTCTTTACCCTGCATACCAAGCCCTTCTTTGTTAGTCATGTACAGTGTTGACAGGACAGTGCAACCTGGAAACGGCTGGAGGTCCCAACTCAGAGGCCATGCTTTCTCGTAAAAGCAGTGCCAGAATAAAGCTGTCTGATTGACACATCTTACTGGAACCAAGATGTAAACAGGTTTTATTGCAAAGCAGTTAGGCATGGTGAATGGCAAATGGATGGAAGAGATCAGCTGCTACTTGCTATAAGAGTTACTTGTTCCTTACCTCAGCAGAAATTTTATTGCAAGGTCTTAGTTATCTCAGTGTGTAAAACTGCCTTTTGGATAAAGAGACCTAACATTTGAGCAGGAAACTTGGGCAGAGAAGTTACTTGTTGGAAATGTTGTTCAGCCAAAATTCTCATTTTCCCTCCCCCCATCTCAGGTCTTTAGAGATCTTTGGTTGACTGCTCTGCCCCATGGTCCGGGTTCTGCTGCCACTGAAATCAGAGTATTTCTAAGGCATTAAGACAAAATGCTCCCTAACTTCAGTGACCACAGGACTGGGATTCACTTTGCTTCTCTCCCTCTGGCAGTGTGGAATGATGTGTGTGTGAGGCATGTGGACAGGTGGCCATTTGAAAGCAGCAGTCCTCAGTACCCACTTCTCCCTGGGATGGGGGTTTCAGCACGGAGAGGGAGGTCTGCCCAGAACAGCCGTTCAATTGCACGGGATTGACGGGTGCCGGATGCTTCATCTGAGCGAGAAACAGGCCGGTGTAGGATGCAGGTGTTGTCTGCTCTTCTTCCTTTCATCTCTTAAACTCCAGTCTTGTATTTAACCATCCCTGTCTGGGAGGTGAGAGTCTCATTTCTGTCCCAGCGAGCCGGAGTGTTTGATGGGATCAGTTCGAGATCCCCAGTGCCTGTGCAAGGCTGCTCAGAAACCAGCCTGGGGATTCTGCTGGTGGCTTCCCACAGGGATCTACTCAAAGTGCTGTCACCTCTCTGTCTCCTAATCTTTGAAATGGTGTTAGAGCTCCCATCCACTCCCAGTTTCCTGCGGTGTGACTCCTGTAACATGGCTGCAACCTGCAGAAATCACAGATCTAAAGCACCGTGCTGTCCCACCAGCACTCCTCTCTAGAATGTGGCAGGGCTGAATAGGGCAGTGCTACACAGGGGAGCTGACTCCTGTGACCTTCCTTCTGCTCAACATGTACTCTGAGAAATGCACATGAAGTGAGGGTCCAGCACCAAATTTAGAAGCCTTAAAATGGGTAAATTTAGAAAAAACAGGGAGAAATCTCAACAAAATCAATGGAGGATTGCAGTTTGTGAAGTGCTTTTTAAGCATCCCCCCACACCGGAGTGGTGGTGCTTGGAACTACAAACCTGACTTCAAAGAACCATGCTGGAGTTTGAAGATGCTCTGGAAAATATTGCTTCAACCTCTCCCAGCCCCATTCTCCCATTACCCTGTGCAGTGCAGGAATAAAAAAAGATATTGCTTCGCCTTGGTCAGCTCATATTTCTTTTCTCTGCTTTATTACCATCATCCAGGCAAATGGAGAGTTATAATGCTTTTATGTCTACAGATGCAGGACATGTCCCAGGAACTAGTGTATCTACTCTCCAGCAGTGCTGAAGAAAGGAGTAGAAATTGTTATCTTGGTTTAACTGTGTCTCAGCTGCTGGGCACCCAACGCTCAGGAAGGGGGTTGTGTAACTTACTGTTGCAGGGGAATGAAGCCCATGACTCACTGGGTCCCTTTGCTTTACTCCTGTGCATGGCTGTTAGAGGCCTTGTAATAGCATGGAAAGTACTCACAGGAATAGTGGGATTTAGGAATTCCTTCCTTCTTTGGGCCCATGCAGCTTCTAGTGAATTACAACAAGATGAAAGAAGCTGCTTTGTGAGTAGCAGAACTAGTGAAGCTCAGTTGCCTGCAGACTTGTGTCCTCTTTTCCTTCTTCACAGTGAACTCAGCTTCCCCTTCCTGAGCCCTCCATTCTCCCTGGTTATTCCTCCCTCACACATTTTGTGTCCCTCCCAGGAAGCTCAGCTCTGTGTCTGGCTGAGCGGGGGCAGCGCGTGCTCTGGTTGGTTCAGGGCACTCTGTGTGTTGGCTGTCCAGGACACTGTGCTCCTTACCCAGGAGGGCACCATGGGGTCCCAAGCCCAGCACCTTTCTTCTCCTGGATGCAGGTTTCTGTCAAACTTGTGTGAACTTCAGTTGTGAGGTTTCCATCCTCAGCCAAACGTGACTGAAACTAACCCAGAGAGTCGTGACAAGAGGCAC
The DNA here is from genome assembly GCA_013396775.1 of Cephalopterus ornatus. NCBI lineage: Eukaryota > Metazoa > Chordata > Aves > Passeriformes > Cotingidae > Cephalopterus > Cephalopterus ornatus. The sequence goes on along the minus strand of VZRE01012752.1, from coordinate 767,482 downwards.
TGACAGTGATGTAATAAATCTCGACTCCGTGGGAAGCCAGGCCAAACAGAAGCACCCAGGGGGCAGACCTTGCACACGTATGCAATTGCCTTGGAATGAGATGACCTCCAGCTAGGTATCCCACTTCTTTCCAAAGGACAGGCTGTAGCTCAGGGCTCAGTAGAAAACCGGCCAACATTTGGTATCATGAAACTACTTTTTACCTGTGAAGTCCTTCTGATCGCAGCACTTTTGCTCATTATGGAATTGTGGGTTTTTTTCAAAGTATCATTATCATAATTCTGATTTTAATTTGTGCATCTGCTCTCCTTTCTGCACACAATGCTGGTAAGAAATATTTGGGCATCACTGCTTTTAGCTGTGCATTTTCTCATATGCAATAAATGTAGTTTCTCTGTAGAAATAATACCTGTCTCCAAATATTCACGGACACAATTTCTCTTCTAGATTATGAAAACAGAACTGTTCTTCCAGGCACTACTAGCAAAGCTTACCAGACTCCATTAAAATTAGCTTTCTGCTCATGTCACAAGTGGTCACAGGTTCTTTTTTTCTCGTGTTTCCTCTGTAACTATTCAGTCATCTGACCACTTTAGCAGTAAAAGAAAGAAAGAAAAAAAATCCCAGCCATGCAAATGTGATTGTTTAGATGATAATGGAAAATCTGTGTTAAAACCGATACCGAGTTCCTCTGTGTGTCTAAAATTTGTCCTTGCTGGCCAGTTGTCTCAGATGGACTATCTATTGTAGTGAAAGAATGAAAAATTCAAGGGGACCAGAAGGAGAGGGTAAAATGGTACAATTGCTTTCAAGGAGATATTTCCCATTGCAATTGATCTTCAGTAACCCTAGGACAGATGGAAAATTCCCTCTCTTTCCTCTCTAACAATTTTATGCAATATTTTTACCACAGAATGGTAATAGAAAAATTATCAAGTTCCACAAACCCACTCCTCTTTCAATAAAAACTCCCTGTGATCTGAATGGATATTCCTCTTTGCCCAAATCCCAAAAGAACAATACAAGAGGCTAAAGATATTTGGTTAAAACACCCTTTTCTCATCCACTTGTCTGCCAACATTCTCCATTTTTTTTGTGTGCTGTTATTGGAACTCCAGCAAATCCACAACCTGGCACCTGCTTTATTTACCTCTCCAACTTTAAAAAGTGAGCTGAAAGATGTAAGGAATTAGAGGCTCACTGCAAATTTGCAGCGCTTAGCACCCAGTTTACACTCCTTGGAGACCTACAGTTCAAGTCTAAGAAGCGAAGTAAGTTTATTGGGTACGTTTGTTACAAGCCTTACCTGAAATAATTACTTGCTGCAGCAAGGACCACGCGGTGACAGGAGAATTCCCTGCTGTCCACGCACAGGATGACGTCCGTAAGGGAATTTTCAAGCCGAAGGTTCTCCAGGCCGTTTTGGAGCACCAGAGAGAGACCCGTATCATCAAACTTGACCCTTTCACTGCTCGAGACTTCCACCAGGTCCCCCATTTTCGTCGAGCACTCATTGTCCAAAGAGATCTCGGGCTCCTCAGAGCTCTTCTCCAGCGTGTCCCCCATTTTCTGGCCGGCCCCTTCTCATTCTGTTGGTGCTTCAATCTAAAAAGAGCTCCCAAGCTTCAGACGAATCACACTGCAGAAGTTGGGCGGATTTCCTGTCCAGAGGTCTCTGCTTATCTATAGCTGTCACACACACATAACAGGAAGCCTTGCACTTTCTCATCCTGTTAACACAAACAAAGGGTGGCTTTTTTTCATTGATTTTCAGGCAGTATCAACGTGTTTAGAAAGGACTTAAGATGCCTCTGCATGTGAGGAGATTACAAGTGACAGGGAAGGCCTGCTTCCTACCCTCAAGCCAGTCCTTCACTGTTATCTGGGTCTGCTGGTTGTGGTGATAGGTGCACCATATGCCTGCCGAGTCACTCCTGGTGGGCTGGGCTGCTGAGGCAAAGAGGGCAATATTTTAAATGTCTTTTTCCAGGTACGTGATAATTAATCACAGAGCTGGTTTGGGCTTTGTTTTTGTTTTTTACTAATATGCTCACATATTCAGAAAGCCCTCCAAGTGGCTGTTTCTGTCCCTCATGACACGTTAGCTAGCAAACACTGGATGGCTTTTCTTTAAGGCTACATGGGTGTAACTCTCTCCAGGACATGGAGCAGCATCAAAGATCTTGCAGCTGATGGTCTTCAGGCTACACTGCTGGGCACAGGGATGTGGTCCATGCAGCCAGTGCCATGGCAGCAGCTCTGACTGATAGTGAAAGCCTAGACAGGGAGAGCCTCGGGAGGGATGTACCCATGCTCATCCCCACCAACCCCACTGCTGGAGGTAGCTTGAGTCACAGCTACATCTAACTTGCCATCCCCTGGATGGTGGTGGGACCAAGGGCTGTGAACCTGGAGGTGGGGACACTGCAGGGGAGCTCTAAGGCTGACTCTCTGGCATGGCACAGCTCACAGAGCACAGGGCTGAAGGTTTCGCTCTCAGCTAAGAACAAATTGTATCTGCTTGACCATCACCTAGATGAGAAGCTGACCCAAGATGAGTTCATAAGCCACAAGGCCTGTTGAAAGTAACAGGGTAAACTCCCTGGCTTGCTTAGGAAGCTCACATGCAGGGGAGTAGAAAAGCACACCTCCTCTCTCTCCCCCTGAGAGGAATGCAGGGCCAACCTCTAACCTCGGTAGCTTGAGAGCTAACCAACCTTGCCTTTGTGATACTTACTCTAGGAATTCTTGTTTGGCCAATCCACAAGTTCTTACTTTGTGTTTGGTTTCCTCTTTGTCTCCAGCTTGACAGCTGAACACTCAGTGTTATGGGAAGCTTCACTTCCCCCTCTTCTAGAGGGAGGTAAAAGCAGCATTCTGAGAGCCAGGTTGGAAGATCAAGGGGAATGAAAGCAAAAAAATCTCCCTCCTGCTTTCCCCTACCTCCTTGTAGTGGGGTTTTCTTCATTTTGTATAGTCCTGTTCAGCCCTTTGGCTTTTCCCTTCCCCAGCTGATGTAAATGTGTTCCTGCTGCCTTTTGTGCTAACTTTTGCTAATGGATGGTTCCTTTCTCAAGGCCAGTCCCTTCTTTCCTCCAAGTACTCCTCCAGGAATACAATGAGAAAATGAAGGAAATCCCTCAAAAAGCACACTAGGTGTGCTTTTAAAATCACAGTACTTTAACCCTATCCTGGACTAGGTTCCCTTTGTTTATCATCACGACTTTTGACCTTCGGGTGTTCATCTTATCAGGCTTCTCTCTGATGGTGAGAAGCTTCACATTTTCCTTATCTGTTTAAGCCAACGCTGAGATTCAGCAGCGATCACTTGATCCCAGTTGCTGAAACTTTAAACAAAGCATTAATAGTTGTGAAAGTTGAAGGAGGATTGTATTTGGCTGTGAGTGCTGGGAACGGAAACCCTGCAGTACCGGGGTTGATAGCTGTGGTATTGTCAGTGAGCTGCGCAGTCACTCCACCGCAGAAAGGACCTCAGGAGCTCAAGTAAGTGTTGGCTGTTAGTGGGACTGATCACTGTACACAGTCTGTCTTCTTCTGTGCCATTGCCAACCCATATGATATGTTTTTAACCCTTAATTTGTATTGTTTCCTGCCAAGCACCTCCCCTCCTTTCTTCTTCTCCTGTGGGTCTGTTTTTATACGTTGTAGCTTAACCCCAGCCAGCAGACAAGCCCCACTCAGCCTCTTGTCCACTCCCCTACCAGCAGGATCAGGGAGAGAATAAGGAGGATAAAAGCTGGAAAACTCATGGGTTGAGATAAAGACAATTTAATAGGCAAAGATAGAGGCAGTTTAATAGGCAAAGCAAAAGCCATGCATTCAAGCAAAGCAAAACAAGGAATTAATTCACTGCTTCCCAAGAACAGGCAGGTGTTCAGCCATCTTCAGGACAGCAGGGCCTCATCACACATAACAGTGACTTGGGAAGACAAACACCATCACTCCAAACATCCTCCCCTTTCTCCTTCTTCCCCCCACTTTATATCCCAAGCATGATGCCATGTGGTATGGAACATCCCTTTGGTCAGCTGGGGTCAACTGTCCCGGCTGTGTCTTCTCCCAAATTTCCGTGCACCCCCAGCCATCGTACAAAAGGAAGAAAAGGCCTTGGCTCTGGGTAAGCCCTGCTCAGCAATAACAAAATCATCTCTATATTATCAGCACCATGTTCAGCATAAATCCAAAACACAGCTTCACTGTGAAGAAAATCAACCCTACCCCAGCTGAAAACAGCACATTCCACCCCAAACTCCATAGCATTTACATCAAGCCCAGGTCCCACACTATTCAATATAACCTCATTAGCCACCACCCCCTTTCCCACCCTTTGTCATAATACAGAGATTTATGGACCACCCCTGCAAAATGTCCATAAAATGTCCCCAAATGTCCCCAGAATGTCTTTTGAATTAATTCAGCCTGCGACTTGGGGCTGCATCTGTTCTGGTGGTCACCCAGGACAGGAGAGGTGGTGTATTGTGTGGAGTTAGCAGGCACCAAAGCCAGCTCAGGCCGAGTCACTGCTGCACTGCAGCTGCTTCTTGTAAGTCTTCTCCTCCATTGGTTTAGGTGATTCCTGCTACAGTAATTCCTGTAACATACAACTCAAATCATAGCTGACAACAATTTAAAGGTGTATCCATTACAATCTCCACCCCTGGTCCTTTTGGGCCAGGTTATAGGGTTTAACATTGCAATGAACCCCTCCCCTTGTCCCCAGCCTGGCTGCAACAAGGGGTTCCTGCTGTAGTCCCCCATTAGTATAGCCCACATCACAGTCCTCCATGGGCTGCAGGACACAGCTGCTCCACCATGGTCTGCACCACAGGCTGCAAGGGAATCTTTGCCTCCCCTCCTCCAGCATGGCGTCCCACCCACAGGGGACAATCCTCCTTGAACTCCTCTAACGTGGGCTCTTCCCACTGGCTGCAGGTCTTCACAAACTGCTCAAAGGTGGGTCCCCTGTGGGGCCTCAGGTCCTGCCAGAAAACCTGCTCCAGCACGGGCTTCTCACAGAGTCACATCCTCCTTCAGGCATCCACCTGCTCTGGCATGGGGTCCTCCACAGGCTGCAGGTGGATCTTCACTCCATTGTTGACTCATCAACAGTCCCTTCAACTTCGGTTACTGCTGGAATTCCAGCCTGTCCAGTACAGCAGCCCAGAGACAGCAGGGGTACCATGGCTGTCATCAGTGTCCCCAGGCACAGCAAAATGAGGTGATCAGCAGCACAGCCAACAGCGACCAGCAATGAACACTAGAGTCTAAGATGCAGTCAGGCGCAGGAGCCTGCTCACTGCCAGCCAAACAGCACTAACAGCTATAAAGTCAGTACAGCACATCCCAATCAAATCTGTTGTCATCTCGAACCTTCTGTGCCCCACACTGGGCTGCCTAATATTTACAGAGTCCCTTGCTCAGGGATTAATCTGCAAATGTAGTAGCTGGTTTCATTATTTGGACAAGTACCAGGGCAATGCTGAAGTCAATGTGTCTTTGCAGGTATAAGGGAACAAACCCAGTAATCAGGAAGCTGCTTGCCTGAGGTGCTCCATCACCCAAGGCTGCAGCAGTAACGTGTTATTTAATCCTGGGGCAAATCCAGATCGTTACCTCATGGTGGCAGCTTCCAAAAACATTCTTCTTTTGGCCTTTCAAGACTTGTTCTGGCTGCATTCTGACTGTTTTCAGTAAAGAATTACCTGCTAGCTAAATGAACCACTGAATCTGGTAAGAGCTGAAGGCTTGTCCGTTCATGACTTGTTTGTCTATTGTCTTTACCTTACACATACTGAACTGACCTATGTCAGTTCTGTACCAGCTTGAGGTAACTGCCTGGAATTACTGGGTAAATGATGTGTATCCACCACTTGTGTCACATGGTAAGTTTACAGAGCTCTGTAACATCACAGACTGCTGCTGGTACCTATGAATCTCTTTATAGCACATTTGGCGAGCTGAGTTCAGAGACTGCTTTGCATCCTGCCCTGACCAGTTCCCCAGTGATCATGCTCCCTGCTTAAATGTTGATCTGTAGCCAACACCAGCCCATTTTCAACTGTCTGTTCCTGAATCCAGTATCTCATCACTGTGGCATTTCAGCACTGTAAAGTTTGACCATGCCAGATGAATCTGCCCAGACCGGCCAGGAGTCCTGGTTCCCATCTTGGAGAGTGAAAGATTCAGGCAGTCCCAGGAAAAAATCATAGTCTTGCGGCCATGACTAAGAGGAGGGAGAGAAGAAATCCCACCTGTGACACCCACCAGCAATGGATCAAGAGCAAGGAGCTGAGGCATTCTTTAAACAAAGGCAGAAGCATAGAAACCTATTTCTGACAGTTCTTGTTACTTGTTTTGCTTCCCACAGTCATATTTTAGCTAAACGAGCTCTTATGAACCTAGTGAATCTGAGAGGGACCAACTGTGACACATGGGAGCATGTGGCTGCCTCAAGGAAGAGGCCAGATGAAGACTGGCAGGAGGTTTTCTGGTTGAGAAAGAAGATGCTCAGCCATCCTGGTATCACAATGGGATCTGAAAACTTCCTTCTCTAAGAAACGAGCAGCTTGCTGAACTTGTAGATGACAGTGACTTCTTTTTTCTGACCCAGAAGAAAACTCTCCCACAGGTGCCCTGTCACTGCAGAGCTCTCACGAAGTGCTCCTGGCTGTTTGTCTTCTTCCTCTTATTCCAGACCATGTCCATTGCGTGACCACTGGGGATAGTCCTAAGTACGTGTGATTCATGATCAAGTGGCTGCTGTTGGCTATTCCATCTTATACTTCTTATACTCGAGATAACTCACAGAGCTGAAGCCACCACATGTTGACAGCTCCATGCTCAGACCTCAACACGATTCCTGATGGCTGTGGGAGGGAGTGTTCTTTTATCTGAGAGGGCCTGTTTAAAGGTCCTGGCCCCCAACAGGAGAAGGACACAACAGCAGAAGAGTTGCCTTAGTTTTTGAGTTCTTCAAGTGGAACAACTCTGCAATCACTACAGAAAAAGCCCCACAGCACAGAGGACTCTGCTGGGGAGCACAAAGAGCCATTTGCCTGGTGTGGGAGCAGAGATGGGACTGCAGCTGGGCAGCTGGACACACGTATCAGGGCTCATCTTACCATCAGTTATTTTCTAGCACACTGCAAAGTAAGATAGCTCAGGCCTGAGATAATCTTGCCAGCTCTGGAAAGTTGCTGGATTTTTGTCTGTGTTTTGAGTACATCGGGATAATGTTCACTAGCTTAAAATAGCATGTTCTTATTTTAACTGTGGAGGAACAAATGTGATTTTAGTTTTTGAAAACACAGCCAGAACGTATGGATCATGTTTTCTATAAACTGCAAACTGGAATCTTTGTTTCATCACAGTTTACTTCCTCTTCTGAACCAGCATCACCTTCCATTTCAAAATCTACTCCTTGAGCTTTCTCATATCCCTCCCCCTGAGTAGCTACAGTTGTTCAAATTCAGCAAACAACAACGATTTTTTGAAGCTGACCTGTCTCATCCCCTCATTCTTGAAAATCACCTCTTATTTTGAGAGTATCACAGTGTTACCCTGGTAGTGCTGCATGTATTACCTTCCTATCCTTTGCTCTCAGAGTGGTATTTTAAGTCACTGGGATGTTTCTAGAAAAACTGCTGCTTCCACATATTGTTTTCTTCAGGATAGTTAAGCATTGTGCTAACAATCCAGATGAGTGACTCCAAACTGTGCTTTCACCTTGAATAAAAGAGAGATCCCAGCTGCCAAAGCTGTAAATGCCAAATTACTTGGGTTCAGTATTTGAAGTCTGGTTATTACTATAATCATATTGTCCCACGTGTGCTACTGGCTATAGAGGTCATCCTGATGTGTGGATAGGCCAGCTGAGCTTGAGAATCTTTGCTCCCCTGCTCCTAAGCTTTTAAGGGAGTGGTGGAAGAAGACTGCTAGTTAAGTAAGTGCTTATTCTATTTGAAGAAGCTGAATTGCAGTCTGGGGGTGCATCGTGGTCACTCCCAAAGCAGCAGGCAGAACAAGCTGAGACATCACTTAGCACTGTATTTTAAGACCTTATATCCTGGGATGAGATGCACCCAACAATGAAACTGGAAGGACTGAAGCCTAGGAATGTAGCTGTAGATAAGACTCATAATATATGCAGTATATGCTGGCCATGGCAATTGAGGATTGCTGTAACAAGCCTACCCTCTTCAGCACAGGCTTTTCCTTCTCCCTAGAAGAAGGATGCTCTTTTGTCAACAATTTACTACAGGTTTTTCTTGAGAACAGACAAGTGCTTCCCTTTGCTGTCCTCAAGATAATCACTCCTTGAAACAAAATAGCAGCAGTTACTTCTGTTTCCTGTTGTATGTGAACAGGCAAAGAAATTACATTCTTAAAGTTGGTTTCTAGTAGGAAAGAAGTGCCCCACTTTCTTTTAACTTAGTCTTGAATTGTTCTCTAAAAGATTTTTCCAGTGTTACAAAAAAGTTTTGTCATCAGCATCAGACTCCCTCTTGCTTCAGTTTATGTAAGTAACGAGATGTTCAGGTCACCTGTCTTGTTCTGACTGCTGTGCCACCCATTAGAATTTATTAGCATCTTCTCTGTATTATTAGTTAGTGGTTGTTTATGCACAAATAATTCTTCCTCTAAGTAAATTATACCTTTGATCTCCATAAGTGGACAGCAAGAACTAGGTCCATGCTAGAAGAAGTAGAGGCCTGTTGTCCTCAGTGGTATTTTGATCTTGTATTCTTTGTGCACCTCCACGTCCTGCTGCAGGTGTCCATCGTGCAAGGTAAGAAACACAACCTTGGCAAGAAATAACAGCACTACAGTTCAGGCACTTGTTCCACAATTTGACAGAACCTGACCAACAAAATAGCTCTTGAAATGAAGGAGAGCTGTTCTGCTTGGCAGGAGCGGGGAAGTGGAGGAAACTGCCATTTACAGTGAACTGTGTGGAGGTCTGTGTTTTAGCGCTTGATGTTGATTGATCTGGAAGTTGGGTTCTTGAGTCTATTCACAGATTTTGCTAAGTGGCCCTGCAAAGCGCTGGCAGTGTGAGCCCAAACCATGGGAAATAAACCCAATCTCAGACTGGTGTCTAAAGCAATGCTGACTCCTATTTATCATCAGGCTTGTCGATCTCAGCCGGTTCTGTGCACACATACCTAACTGATGAGTTCACACTCAGAGCTGTGACCGAATTTTGCTCCAGTTTTTCAACTGTGTGAAGCTTAGAAATGCTGGTCCCAGAATCAGTGTGGTCCTTCTCATCCTTGCGGTGGGCTTTTGCTAGTTGGCAACACAGATTTCCTGCTTGGGTTATGAACAGTCTCAGCTTCTTACTTGGGAAGACCATAGTCTGCAGGACTGAGTCTATCAGACTAGAAACCCACATGGACGCAAAGCAAAGGGAAATGTTCAAATGAAGCTCAGTCTAAACATGCTGAAGCCAAAGGAGATTATTTTCTGCAGATGGTAACAGTGGAAGGGAGCAGGACTCCTTACAAGAGGGAGCTGACGTTCTGTGTCGTGCACTCAGTAGCTCACAGAATCGGTCATTTCTTTTGACCACTGTATGATATAGTTTCTGCTGCTGGCTGATGTGGGGTCCTTTACTAGCTTGTCTGATTATCCAAAAAATAAGGATGTCGCTGGCAAATATTGCTACTCTTGGAACATGAGCTTATCACTGGAAACCCAAAATTTCTGTGTCTCCTATTAATTCTTGTGCCTCCTATTCTAACATAATGAAGGGCAGAATCAGTCGGCTTGCTGACAGTTGACTGCTGAAAGTTCAGCCTTGCTTGGTCTGGTGGAAAGAAGCAAATTGGAAAGAAGCAGAAATCTACATGTTTTCAAAAACTAAATAATAACTGATGTTCAACATGCAATTTGACTTAATACACCCACACACACGTGCTCTCCTGTACAAAACCAGTACCTACGTCTGTCTGATTTTCAGTTTACTTTTTCCCTTCACAGCTACTTTGTTTAGGTCACACCTGACCTTTAAACATGCAGTTCGATGGTGGGAAAAATGGTGAATGCCTGATGAACCTGAACGTTACTTTAAAAGAAACTGATTATAGTTCTCAACTAGTTCCGCATCATTACAGCAGCTGAAGCTTCAATGAGTTTTAAAATACTGTTAGAAATGGAACTTTTGCAATTTTTCAGCAGGTTGTCTTTATTGTCTTTTTTGCAAGAAGTCTAAACTTCTGTGAAACTGATCTTTATGCAGTTAAACAGCTTTCAAGGCAATTCAACACTAGTTACAGAGGAAAGGTTTGTAATCTTAACTCTGTATGAATCATAGAATCACAGAATGCTTTGGGTTGGAAGGGACCTTAAAGACCATGTTATTCAAACCCCCCTGCCACGGGCAGGGACGCTTTCCACTGGAATGGTTTGGTGTGAGCCAGGGAGCTTAGGAACGTAGATAAGCCCTATTTCACAGCTTCCAGCTACCTGCAGCCTGTGGAGTTGGCAGATTGTTAGCTAAGTAGCTGAGCAGGTGGGAAAATATTAATCTGAGCAGAGACTATGCTGTAGAAATGTGCATATTGCTAATTATTACCAGTAGCAAAAATCGTTATTGCCATTTACATAACTGGTTTATGAATGACCCAAAATTAGAATTGTTACCATTTGTATGCAAATACAGGCATTGCAAGAAGTGCAATGATTTTAAATATAAAAAAAGGAAGTGCTGAAAAAGTTGTAGTATTTCCATTTGAAGAAGGGAATTATTTGAATGTGCTCTAACTGCATCTAACTCCATCTAACTGGATCAAATTTTGAGGTGTTAGACTGTTAGGAGCCTGTGTGTTAGTTTGTTTTTTAAGCTGATTGGAGTCTTCATAGCTTAACACAGCAATACCTGTCTGCCTCTGGACATGGCAGAGTGTGAGTAGCTGTGGCCAGAAAAGCACAGTGCAGGTTTCCAGCCCCAGCCCTGCTCCTCGGGTGCGATGTAGGCCAGGCAGAACACGTGCTGGGCTCTGCTCTCCGCAGGCTCCCGGGCAGCCAGGGCTCCATCCCACTGCCCAGGCCGGTCCCCGCTCAGTCTCCAGCACTGGGTGGGCACCCACTGGCCACTCTGCGGGTGGGCACCTGAGTGTGGCCCAAAGCTCCTGACACACTGTGGTGTCACTTCAGCAGGAAGCAAGGGGTCAGAGCTGGCTGTGACACGCTGCCCGTGAGCTGTGTTTTTTTCCCTCGGACAGGAGCGTGCAGGGAAGCTCCGGGAGCACGGGCAAGATGTCCTGACAGGAGCCCTCGGGCTGCAGTTCTCTTGCAGCGTTGACATACCCCGAGAGCCTGGAGCGTCGCTGTGCCGGCCTTGGCGGCTGGGCAGGGGCGAGGAGCGCGGGGAGGCGCCGGGAGAGCTCCTCGGGAGCTGTCAGGTCCGGGGCTCTGCAATCCATCAGGGAAGCTGTCTGGAATGTAGGGCATTGGGACAGCTGCAGCGGGCCAGGCGCGGAGCTCGGGAACACCACAACGCTTCGAGTTTGGAAACCTTGACGGCTCCCGTGCTGGCAGGGCCGGGAGGTGGAGCGCGGCTCGGCGGCTCAGCGAAGCGCTGCTGAGCGTCTGGGAGGGAGCCGAGGGCCGGCTGACGGCGTGTGACATCTCGGAGGTGTGACACTGGAGGAAGAGAGGACCGAAATCATCTCAGATTGGAGAAAGCAGGTAACTTCTAAAAGTCTGCCACTTCAAATCGTAGAGTTTTAACTTTAGAAATGCTACTTTAATTTTTCTGCCAATCAGTATTGATTTAGGAAATGTTTCATTTTCCCATTAAAAGGGGAATGGGGAATTTTAATATTTCAGTGCTATTTCCATAATATCTGCCCTGGAGAAAGACAGAAGTTCTTCAGAACTTCACACTCTTGTTAGTGTCTATTTCTGAGTTAGAAGAGCATTATTGAGTTTGTTTAATTTTACGAAGAAAATATGAATAATATAAATATAGCACACATCTAAAGAAATGAGACATGTATTTGCCTTGTATTGCTTCCTGCCTACACTAATGATCTGTTCCTCATTTCAGTCTCCTCCCCTTTAAAAATTGCAAAATACTGTCTCCCATGCATAAAAATGTTAATAAGAAAGGCCAAGAAAGCCCATCATACCATACATATTTTACATTGTTCCTTTTTTTCCAAGGTTCAGTACCATATTGATGTATGCCAGGATAGTCTAACAGCCATCTGTGACATGGCAAATCAATCTGTTTATTATCAGAAGCTCACTAACAAACCAGTCTTAGTTTTACAATCATTTCTGTCTAATGACACTGCTAATGAATAGACAGGTAGGGAAGGCTTGGGATCAAAGAGTAAACCGCAGATTTCACAATATTTTCTTGGCAAAGCAAGGTGTTGATTTAGCTGCTGCACTGGAATCTGCAAACCTTCATTACGTGTGTTTTTCCTGGGATTACGTTGGCTAACATTTTCTTTCCTGTCTTCGTGTGACAAATCTTTATCCAGGACCAGTGATCTGAAGTTGCTTTATTCTGGCTGAGCATTTTAATAGAGCTGAGAGCTTCCTTTAGAGAAGCACACAACTCTTTTCCATGGGAGTGTTCCATGTCCAGAAACAGTCCCATTTTAGATCTCAGAGCAGGTGCTCAAAACCTTGTTTACAAAGGAAGGGGTGACCAGGGTGTTGATGTGGGGTGGGATTTTGGATCCTGCTCCAAAGCAGCTGTATTGGCACAGCAGCTGTTCTACATCCCTCCCCAGATGTCCATGCCTAAGGTAGCCACCACTTTCAGACAAGGCAGCAGCATTCAGGCTGGTGAGTCCCACCAGTGATTTCTGGATAGTAGGGGGTTTTTACTGTGCTGCTCTGCTGGGTGCAGGAAGCCTGGGATTTGAGGACAGACTTGTCAATTATCCTTCTTGCATCCATGATTCCTCCACCCTTTGAGAGCCAAGTCCACTTGGAGAGATATTACTTTGCACCCCTGTCCCAGTAATGGAGCAGCAGCTGAGCGTGTCTTAGAATGCAGATGCTGGGCCATTCAGCAGCTCTGGCTGCAAGCACAAGAGGAAGAAACCACTAACTCTTCCTGGATTAACTTCACCTGATGAAGCTTTACTGATGACCAGCATGAAGGGATAGCCGAAAATGTAAGATGGCAAAAGTTGTCTAGAGATTTGCCCAAGCATCACCCCAAAGACACAGCAGCACAGACCAGTGTGAGAGCCTTGGCATGCAGGATGGCTGGTCCTGCAGCTAGAAACTTGCTGTCCCACTGTCACTATCAGGGATAGCAAGGGTATTAGTCCAAACTAACCAATTTCTAAACTTAGGATCTATTCCTCAGCCTGTTGCCGGAGGGGCACCAGAAGCAGCTGGTGGCAGGGATCTGCAAATGTGGAAGGTCACTGGTAGCTTTGCAAGTCTGAGATTCCCTATTCTGGGAGAGTGGCATGCATATGCAAAAAATACTGTTTATTTGAAACCTGCCTGTTTACTTCACTGTCATACAAAGATTTTCATGGTCACTTGGGTTGGAGAAAGCATTTATTTAACTTGTGAAATGCCTGAAGGTCTCGGAGATGAAGAGCTGCAATTGCTGCTGGCTATTAATTGGTCCTGGTGTTGGCAAATGGTTTAAGAAGAGAGCTATTAAGTGTGGCTGAGGGGCAGAGCTGGAGTTCTGCCATAGGGTGCTCTGAGGCAGCGTGGTGCAGAGGGAGGGCTGTGGCATAGGGATGTGTGAAAAAGTACTGTTGTGAGAGAATATTTAATGCAAACGATTGTGGGGCTGTGGTTGGGCTTGAGGTTACAGGGATGGGTGGGAACATGGTGATAACACCACATCAGCTCTGGGAACTGCTTTTGTAGGTACCTACTGCTCTTTTGCTGGGTTAGTGATTGTGTGTGTCTTGTCTGCCATTCTGCAAGAATATCTCCCTTCGAGTTGTCAGCTGTGTGATCAAGAGCTCAACCAACTTTTATTTCTTTGTTTCTTATTTCTCCCTGAAGAGAAGAACCAGACAAACACCAGCAGACTCCATCTCGCTGGTTAGGCATTGGTTTCATGGTGTCTCGATACTCTGAGTGCTGTACAAAAAGAAATAGTTCAGTGTTTATGGCCGCAGTGATGCAATGTTCATTCTTCTCAGCTCTGCAATTCCACTCCCATAGTCATCTCCCAGTCTTGGAACATGGGAGATACTGAGTGGAAAAAAATTAGGCACATACTTTCTGCACAGGAGGACTGTTGGCATGGGCCTTGTTTTGAGGTGCTTACAGCAGTGAATGGCTACCAGGATGAGTGGGAAGAGAGGGGATTTGCATGGGATAGGAACACAGGTTGGCCTAGTGAGGGCCAGGGTGTACAGGGAGATATGCAATACTAGGGGCAGGGCTGAATATGTAAACATGCTACTGATGTTTTACCAGGTGGCTTTTGTGCAGAAGGGCAGTAACACTGTAATCCCAGTGCCTCCCTGCCTGAGCAGGAGTGAGCACTGAGTGTGCAGACGGGGGGACAGCACCAGCCTCAGCCCCGGGCGTGTGAGGACAGCATTTGGCTGTGGAGGACACCCCATTTCATTCCCCTGGTGGGACACTCATCCTCCTGCCTCACCACTGCAGACAGATACCAAGGAAGCATTACCGGCCTGAGAGAAGAGTTAGGACATGCAGCACAAAGGTCCAGAGGAAAGAGAGATCTACAAAGTCAGCCAGACGGTAATGAAAATGGAAAAGATGAGTAGGAGGTGTCTGGGGAGAGGGAGTACTGGTTTTCCAGGGCCCTTCTATGCAAGTGCCAGCACAGCAATCTGTGTGGCAGATGACATTTCCTGGTGCAGGTGCCATTTCAAACAGGTGATGAGAAGATGAGAGGCTGAAAGAGGCTGGTCCTGGAAAAGTGGCTTCCAGCCTAAATGGGTGTACCTGCTGACTATCCCAGCAGACCAGCTCAAGTCAACGTGACCCACAGGACTTTTGGCAGGATGATGGTGAAAGAGTTCAGAGTCACAGAAGGATTTTAGCAAATTTCCCTGTGTTCTCTGTATTTCTTCAAGAAGTCTTTTATCATAGAATCATAGAATGGTTTGGGTTGGAAGGGACCTTAAAGATCATCTCATTCTAACCTCCCTGCCATGGGCAGGAACACCTCCCACTACCCATCCAACCTGGCCTTGAACACTGCCAGAGATGGGGCACCCACAACTCTCTCTGGAAAATCAGTGCTAGTGCCTCTGCACTGTCTCTTCTCCAGACTGAATAGCTCCAACTATCTCAGCCTATCTTTGTAGGGGAGGTGGTCTAGTCCCCTTATCAATTCCATGGCCTCCTCTGGACCTGCTTCAACATTTACAAGTCCTTGTTATGTTGAAGGCACCAGAACTGTACACAGTTCTGCAGGTGGGGACTCATGAGAGCCGAGGGGGAGAATCCCCCCCTTATGACATAAAGAGACACTTCTGTACTTTCATCCTCATTTAATCCAGCCTTTTCTTCTAAATGCTGTTTCCATGCATGTCTTCCTTTTCCCTTACTGCACCTTAGTGCTTTTTACTGGCATATTCAAAAAGCAAATTCTGCAGTAGTTACTGAACTCAGTCTTCTGCTTCTCCTCACAGATTTCTATTAACATCAGCTTTCCTTTTGCTCAGTACTGACTATTTGTGCTCCTGGTAAATGGCTTCTGTCATTACATTTTGTGCATACTTGCATCAGGCTCTGCAGTGATGTCACTCAACAACACCTCTTTCTTTTTGAAGCCTTCTGTCCACTAAAACTTTTTATAGAAAGGTGCTGAAGGATTTGTTTCATCTCAGCTCCATTTGTTGTACAGCTCTGCATAACATTGCTTCAGCTGCTTATTAGTTGTCAGTCTGCACTCATCTGTCCTAACTCAAATGTCTAAAACCTCTCTTTTATCTGGTGATACCATCCCTGTGTTGCCTTCAGGGGTTTTAACATTGTTGTTCACAGCTTAATGTTGCTCTCTTCTCTCTGATCAGCAATCAGGGTGAGGGAAGTGGTGCTTGGACTCTCCTCTCCCTTCATATTCTTCTTCATCTTCCTGCTCCCAGTTGTTGCTGCTCACCTTCATCTCTTCTGTCATTCAGCCCGAGCCCTTCCCCAGACTGGTTAGCATAGCTGTCCGTCAGCAACAGTCATGGACTTTCTTTGGTTTTGTTTTCTGTGAGTCTGAACTACCTGAAAGCTTTCTGGGTTTTCCTTAATTTTAGAAAAATCTGGTAAGGGGCCACCACACTCCCCACAGCAGACGAAAGTTCTCGGGAGCGTACTGGTAACACAACTTCCCAAAATAGTTAATGCTTCTATCTGGAGGAATGTACAGACCTGTTTAGGTGGCCCAACGACTCAGTAGTCGTTGAAGTGTGTCTGAAAAGTGCCTGGAGGGGGTGGTATTCCAATCCAATACCACCAGAAAAACACATGAACACTGGTGGATGCAGGCCAAAACCTTCACGCAGGCTTCTAATTTTAGATTTTAACCTTTCCAGTGCCCCGAAGAAGCCTTCAAAATGTCCAAAATCACCGACCTCTATGGAAAATATTGGCCTAAATGCTTTACAAGTACTTTATATTGTTAAAAAAAGTATTAACGAAGCTTTATAGGAATGAGTAATCTTTAATAATCGGTTTCAGCTTCTCAGGCAGCAACTGCTTATTTTGAGAGAAATGCTTGGCGCAGCTTGAGAAAGAACAGCCAATGCCCCTGCTAGCAGAGGAATGAAGAGCAATAGGATGTAGTGGCAACTCAAGTATCCTTAATTTCAGACATCCTCGGTGACGTTGGCTTTCAGAACTGGAAGTGCCTGGATGTGACCACATGCATACATGAGCACATTATGAAACGATTGATGGCTCAATGAGTATCTTTAATTAGTATTTTCTTTTTAAATGCTCCATTTACCTTCTTCACACAAGGTATTTTTGCCACGTGCAGTTTTTATTGGAGTAAACATTGTCCCTTTAGATAGCTCCTTCAAGCCAGTTCAGAGGTATCTTGATCATGTTTTGATTTTTTCCTTCGTCTGACTCATTCCTTTAATCTTGCTTATGTTTTCTCAAGTGAACTCTGCATACTCTTATGGACCCCAGGAATTACAGACTCAAAGAACTGGGGCAGACGAGAGGATATAGCAGATCAGAGATTTATTTTAAGCAAAACATCTTCCTGAGATCATAGACTTCTTAGATTTAATGCCTTTGTAACAAGGAAGACTTCAGGTTATTAACTTTTTCTATATTCAGTGGGTGAAATAAGTTAATGCAACACACCTGTACTCTATAAGGTGAATTTGCTGCCAATTTTCTCTTTGCTGTTTATGCTGTTTGGGGTCCTCCTTGCTTTTCCAGCCAGAGGATAAGAAATGGACTGAATGCTCTCACTTCTAATGCAGTCTGTTAGGCAGTTCTGAGTTCTAGCTGGGCAGGAAAATGGTTTGAAGGTTTCAATTGTTTAAGAACTTCAGGAAAACAACTTACGAACCAAAATCAACGGACATTTCCACTCTGTTTTCAGAACATAGCCTTTTAATTAATAATTCTAACTGTTTTGCAAAGCTGCAATTTACCTGACGTCAGGGGAAAGCTGAGCCTGTTCAGCCTGTGAAAATCTGAGCCTAGTTTGCTCCGGAGGGGGTCAGTCCTGGAGCCCTGAGCACACACTGCTCTTCTTACAGTTTCAGTGACAGAGCACCGTCAGCTACTGCCAAAAGCATGAGGCTGGGTATGCTCCCCAGGAAGGGCCCAAGGGGGAATATCCTGGGGTCAGAAGATTGGAAAGTTTCACCAAAGGTAAAGATATATTATGCCTGGGATTGATGTCCAGCATTAAGGAGAGCAAAGTAGGTGGGAGCTAATAAAAGAACTTGTATTTCTCCCTTTTCCTCGGCAGCGAGGGCCGAAGGGGAGCTCATCCTTCTAGGAAGGAGAACACAGCCAGTAACCTGCCCACATCAGCTCCATGGCATTGCATAAGGCCTCATTTAGTACCTGGTAATGAACTTAATTTAAGCATGCATGTCCCTGCCCTGGCCTTCCCACTCTGCATTACGGGCTTGCAAGTTTGGTTATGCTAAAGGGCAGAGCAAAAATAAATTTCCATACTCCCAGGCATGTTCCATCCGCCTGTATTGGAGCATGGGCTAGTGTCCAAATAGTTTGGATATGAAGTGAATTTGGGCTCCAGGACAGGCTCAGACCTGCACATGAAATTGCAGGGCGATGACACCAGGGTCCTGCTTTTATATTTGCAGTTGAGTGGCTGCCACCGCTGCGACCCCCAGCTGTGACAGCGGAGCTTAAAGCTGACCTTGGCTTTCTGTGGTCGGCAGGGACAGGAACACTCCATGTTGCGTTACTGTTGAAGAGCAACTGGAAATTTGGAATTAGGTGAAGCTGTAGCACAGGTAGACAAAGATTCTCTTTTGTTTTTTTGGTTTTTTTTTTTTTTTTTGAGTTTTTGGGTTTTTTCATGGAATAGTTTTGGTTTTGATCATGTACTCTGAAGAGCTATCCCAAGCCCCGGTGTTGGTTTTGGTCTGGGAGACAGCTCTTGTTGGGGGGGCATTCGGTAGGGCTCCCTGGAGCTGGCACAAAGGACTGTCACCGTGGAAGGTGCCATCCGACTGCACCGCACGTTTCGATACACTTGAAGCTTCTGCCCGCTCACGGGGCCGGTCGGGTCGGGCGTACCGGGGAGGGTGTGCTCCCCCCGGCCCCGGCACACCGCGGGACGTGCTTCCCCAGACACACCGGGCGATGGGCGGCGGAGGCAAGAACTCGCAGGGACAGAAGCTGCCGCTGGGGCTCTCCCGTCCCCGCCGCCTGTGCCCGGCTCCTCCCGGGACGCCGAGCCCCGCTTCCCGTGGCCGTGCGCGGGCGGGGCGGCGGGACTACAGCTCCCAGCGCCGCGCCGCGCGGTGACATCATGTGCGGTGGCTCGGAGGTCACATGCCCCGCCGGCCCCTTTGTTTTGAGCGGCGCTGGCAGCGCGACCGGCGGTGGAGAGGCCCGGGCGCTGCACCGCTGCGCATCGCACCGCTGTGCTCACACCGAGCGGAACCGACCCGACTCCGGCGGCCGCGGCTCCCGCGGGT
>VZRE01012752.1:724632-747718 GCA_013396775.1 Cephalopterus ornatus | reverse complement strand
CTGGAACGCCCCGGCACCGAGCCGTGCTCTCGGCGGCTCGCCCGGGCTGTGTGCGGACAGGTCCGTTCTTCAGCGCTCCCTGCTCGCTGCTGGCCCCGCGGGTGAGCCGTGCCTGGGCCGCGCTCCAGCCCGGCGGGCACTGCCCGGCGTCGGGTGTGAGGGCAGCTGGATGAACCCACCGGCGGGATGGGGCCGTGCCCGGGGCTCGGCTTCTGGTTTAGTTTGTTTTAGCAAAATCGGGAAAGGATTGTGACTTTTCATGGTTTCTTCCCCATACATGAAACAATACTACGCAGTGTGCTTTTTTCCCCCTCCTTTCTTCCCCCTTCAGTGGGTGTGTGCCCTTCTCAGGGACTCCTTTACTTACCAAAGGGTAGCTAAATATTTCTGCACAGTTTAAAGGTATTCCTTTTCGCCACGTTTTTGTTTTGTTTTTACTTGATAATCGTGACTCTTACGTCCAAATCAGTTCCTGTTTTTTTGCTGGGTGACTTTTGAGGGTATTTAGTGCTTGTTTTTGTGTGTCATTGGCTTGGATTACTCTTGAATTTTGACATTCTTTTTTTAGAATCAAAGTAGTGTCTTACATTGCAGTAAAAAACTTCTGCAGTGTAGCTAACTCCTTACCATGTCAATCAGCTTGATCACTGTGAATTCTTGTTTACTGCTTGCTCGGTATTCCTGAGGCCTTTTTATTTTAGAAATTCAAGTGCTCAATTTTTCTTGTAAAACAAGAATAATTTTTCTTTTTAAAAAGGTGCTTTAAAACCAACAACTTTTGGGTAGTTTTTCGTATCTCAAAGACAAAAAGATATGTGTTTGTTTTTTGCTGGAGGAAAAGGTTACCCCTTTTTTTTTTTCTTCCTTTAAAAACAAAAAGAGCACGTGTTGTGGTTTAGCCAGTGAGCTGCAGTCGATACACTGGGAGTTTGTTTTCTCTGGCTCTTGTGGTAACCAGCCATCTGAGATGAAGCGCGCCTGCAGATCGTGTTACCTGAAGTCACGAAATAACTAGGATTGGCCAAACCTGAGTTGCAGGTCCCGTGCCTGGGCATGAAAACACCGTTTCTGTTTGGGGCTCTGGCCGTGGTACCTCGAGGGTGCTGTCGCTGACGCCACCAGCGAGCAGCAGACACGAGCGGCCCCGGCCGTGCCCTGACCGAGCCCAGGGCTGCACTGGGGCCGCGCTGGTGGCTCTGCCCTTCCCGGGGCACTTCCCACCACTTCCTTTTCTCCCTCCACAGGCGGTCACCACTCCGGCCACGCCAGGGAAGCAGCGGTGGGCACGGGCTGGACACCACCTCGGCTGGCAGCAGCACAACCCCTGCTCAGCCTCAGGTACTGCTGAAACTACACCCCGAGGGCGAGCTTTGAGGGCAGGGCTCAGGCACAGCTGATGATGTGGTGTTACCAAAGGGCCTCGCCCCGACCGTGTGTTTCCTCTCTTGCTTTCTGTCAGTTCTGCTGGCGGGGCGGAGGAGCTGTGTGACACACAGGGCAGACAAAACCAGCTGCCAGCTGTTGGCAGAGCTGTGGATGAGGAAGAGGGGTAAAATACATGAGGATGTTGCAGTGGAGGAAGGAGAAGTTCAGTGCATCGTGAAAATAATTTCCATAGGAGGATTTAGAGACTGGATGTGGCACTTAGTGCCATAGTCTAGTAACTGGTAGTAGTGGATCAAGGGTTGGTCTTGATGATCTCAGAGGTCCCTTCCAACTCATATGATTCTATGATTTACTGCTGGAAGGTGTCAGGGCAAACATGTTCTAGACCTCTTTTACCAGCCTCTGAATTGGGCTCTTGGGCTGTTTCTGAGGAACATCTTGTGTACAAAAACCTACAGACAGTATAGGTGAAGGAAATAGAGGAACTTGAACTTCTCGTGAACCCAGCTTAATTCAGAGGTATGTGTATGTGCAGGTAGCAACCATGTCATGTCTGTGTTTGTAAAGCGTTTTTAAAACCTATCGATTGAAGTGTGATCTGTTTTGTTTTCCTTTCGAGTTTTTTGAATGGGCAGACTCTGATTTGACAGACCTAAGGTCTGTCCTTGCTGGCCCTTAGTCAGACAAGCAATCCAATGCATTTTGCATTATTTTTTCTTTTTGATCTAATAATTCCCAGTACTTGCCTTTGGGAAAAATGGATTTGTTTTTTCTTTTGTTTAGACTTGTTTAAGAGACCCAAGTGTTAAATTTGCTAAAAGACTGGTGTTTTATAACGCAGAGTCTGTAGGTGGGTAGGGTACCTCTGTGTACAGGGAAGGTGCAGACAGGGATATCTCCCCTTGTTTACCCCCTTTGCTCACTAACCAGCTCAGCCTCAGGCACAGGTTCCCCTCTGCCTTTCCCAGTCTGGGGCAGGCAGCTGCAAGGTGACATTTTAAAACTGCCAGAGCAAGATTTGCAGGCAGGCCACACGTATGTGTGATAGAGCTGAACATGTGACACCATTGCTGATAGGCCTGTGAAATTGCTTTGCTGAAGCCAACCTCAGAAGTGATTAACTGGGCAGAAATTGTAGGATAGTACATTCAAAGGCAGTAAGTTCTGCAATGGAGTGGATTTCTTTTTCCTTTACAGTGTCTTATTGGTAAATGTACAATATTTACCCCCTTGATTACTTTGTATTCCATGGATTATTTTTTATTTCCCCATTTCTTTAAACCATTAGGACATTAAGAAAAATAAATCATTTGCTGACCATTAATTCTGTGTTGTTCCAAGCATGAAGAAGACATTAGTTCCTTCAGTATGCAGTCCTAACCCAGAGATTTTATTTTCCTTTATTAGTGATTGCATAATACAGTGCTGCCTTAAGTCTTAACTTCTCACGTGATGAGAAAGATTTAATCTCGAAGGTTTTGTTACTTAGTTGCTGCATTTTCCGCTTTCATGCGGTGGTCAGGGCCTTGTTTCAGGTTTCAGGTTACCTTTGCTTCGGAAAAGCTCCATTTTGTCAAATTCTTCTGATTTAAATCTGTGAGGCTGGAGTCCAGCCTTTAGGGTTTATATTTATATTTTCGTTGTTATATTTCCCTTTTCTGCCTGCTTTCTTGTGCTAGTAGAGTGCAGTTAGTTGCAGATGAAACTCAGTGTAAGGGATAGGGGTGTTAGCAGCATTGCTGGTGAGGTGCTGCTGCTGGTGGTTGGGTTTGTTTTGTATCCAGCCTGCGTCACTGCAGAGTAAAATCATTGTGCAATAGGTGGGATAGAGTATCAGCTACAGATCAGACTGTCTATTTATGCCTCATTAAAGTCTCTCTGAAGCAAACAGTTATTAGATAGGCTCATTGCAACAGTGTTTTTCAGGCACTGAAATGACAACTGGCCCTATTTTAAGTCAGATTAAAATTCTGTAGGATAAATGAATCGTACCAAGAATCTACCCTGTAAATTTGTGTAAAAAATTTTATAGGGAAAATGATAGTTTTTAGAGCCTCTTTTCTCAATGAGTAAAGGTACAGCACACATTCTTTCCTTGCTCTTTGTTCAGATGGTGCCTTTTAAAGGTGCTGTGTAAAAAGGCTGTTTAAAAAAAGCACGTTCATTGTGTTCTATATTAGGTGATGACGTGGCCAGTCTGGGACTGGGTAATTGCAGCTCTGAGGATGCGAGCACATCAGGAAATGAAATTGCTGTGAGGAGTTGAAGTTTCCTGGCTGTGTATTCAGGGAAACTGAATTTAACCTTTGGGAGACAAAAAAAATCGCTTAAAAAAAACCTTTTAAAATAATTCAGTGCGTGTCCTTGCAGACATATCGCAATGAATATCACAAGCATTTGGAATTGTACCAGCGTGAGGTCTGAGAGGGTGTTTTCCCCAGCCTCTTCCTGCCTCAAATGTGTTCTGGTGGACATTTATCCAGTTATTTTTTAAGTTCAGCAGAGGCAAAAAACCCTGTTGCTGCTAGATTGATTGTTCTCACTGCCTCTAACATGCACTGTCTGCAAAGTCAGCTGCATTTTCTTCACCTAGAAACTTACTGGCACATGCTAACTTTGAGTGTTTGATTTTTGCAACCTCCGTGCTCCGATAATGTGAGCGTGTGTTTGATAATGTGAGTGTGTGTTTGCACATTGGGGGGAATGTTTATACTTGTACTTGAAACTGGAAGGTGTTTCAGGAAGAAGTTCTGCTAGTAATTATTTTCTAGTAGTACTGTGGAAACAAAATATCCCTATTCTCAGTTGCCCCTTGGTTCTTATTTCCAGTAGTTTTACACATAGTTTATTCTTCGTCCTGTGTTGTGTTCTAGCAGTTTACAATATTTTGCAATTGAATCATAGATTATCAGTGGGATTTTTAGATGTTGGGAATGATTAGGTAAAACCTTATGGCCAAGGTTATTTGTTGAGATCACAGAATGGCATTAAACATGAATATTATAAGACTTCATTATGATAGACTTTATAATGAAAATATTATGATTTCTCAGCTGGATTTTCATTTTTTGAATTTCAGTCTTTCCCCTCCCACCCTCCCTTTTTGACTAGTGCTGTTATAGTAGTACTTGGAGGCTCCACCTGAAATGAGGATTACACTGAAAAAAGGGAAAAGTCCAAGCTCTGGATTTTTATCGAGGAAATCTTTGGCTTCTGCCACTCAGATGATTTGCTAGAGCTGAGATCCTGAGGGTTTTATCTTGACCATTAATGCAATGCCAGTGGTGCTGCAGAACTTGCCATGTGGGCCACCTGTTTTCTGGGTATATTTTGTATTTAAAGTGTGGCAGATAGTGCTGCACTGCCCTGTGCAGGGTGTGTGGTACTTTGCCCTGTGACATTGTGTCACCTCAAGGAAAGGTCAACAATTGCACCAGTCCTTAAGAGTGACCAAACAAGTATCTTGTCTGATTCTTGTGATGAAGCTGAGAATGTGCCAGACTGAAAACTGATGTGTTTTAATTTTTCAGACCGTAGCACTGAGACGGAGAAACTCTGCAAATTTTTCTCAATGACTCTATAGCCAACTGATGTAACAATGGTACTAATATTGGGACGCAGACTGAATAGAGAGGAGAGCGGGATCCGAGACTCCCCTGCAACCAAGCGGAAAGTTTTTGAAATGGACCCAAAGTCATTGTCAGGCCCTGAGTTTTTCGACTTCTCCTCAGGATCATCCCATGCGGAAAGCATCCTGCAGATCTTCAATGAGTTCCGGGACAGCCGGCTGTTCACAGACGTGATCATCTGCGTGGAGGGCCGGGAGTTCCCGTGCCACCGTGCCGTGCTCTCGGCCTGCAGCAGCTACTTCAGAGCCATGTTCTGCAACGACCACCGGGAGAGCCGGGAGATGCTGGTGGAGATCAACGGCATCTTCGCCGAGGCCATGGATTGCTTTCTGCAGTACGTGTACACGGGCAAGGTGAAAATCACCACGGAGAACGTGCAGTATCTCTTTGAAACGTCGAGTCTCTTTCAGATCAGTGTCTTGCGTGATGCCTGCGCCAAGTTCCTGGAAGAGCAGCTGGATCCTTGCAACTGCCTGGGAATCCAGCGCTTCGCAGATACGCACTCGCTCAAGACGCTGTTCACTAAGTGCAGGAATTTTGCTCTGCAGACGTTTGAGGATGTGTCCCAGCATGAAGAGTTCCTGGAGCTGGGGAAGGATGAGCTCATTGATTACATCTGCAGCGACGAGCTGGTGATCAGCAAGGAGGAGATGGTGTTCGAGGCCGTGATGCGCTGGGTGTACCGCGCCGTGGAGCTGCGCCGGCCGGTGCTCCACGAACTGCTCACACACGTCAGGCTCCCGCTCCTGCACCCCAACTACTTCGTTCAGACTGTGGAGGTGGACCAGCTGATCCAGAACTCCCCAGAGTGCTATCAGCTCCTGCACGAAGCCAGACGATACCACATCCTTGGAAATGAGATGATGTCTCCCAGAACTAGGCCACGCAGGTGAGGAATTTTTTTCCCCCCTTTTTTCTGTAGGAGAAGGACATAATTTGTTGCACAGATGTCTGATATACACATGCCCAGAGAAAAATCTCTTGCAGATTATTTTGCTTTGCATTCGGGAGCTGCTACAGTTACTCTTCAGTAATTCCCCACAACCCATGAAGCTCACAGGTGTCTTGAAAATGTGAGTTGAGTCTCTTTGCACAGATCACTTTATTGCTATGAAATAAACGACTCTTCAGGTAAGTGAAGTTACATTACCTTGCAAGTAAAACACTTTCTTAAGTTTAATGTTTGCTAGGGGAGACCTTAAAGTATTTCATACAGTAGCAGTGTCTTGAAGAGAACTTCATGTGCTGTGGCAAGAACACCGTTGCATTTCCCAACCTTTCTTTTTGTAACAAAGTTATGTAAGTGTCCAGCACGCCACAAAGGATGTGGATGGATGGCGATATTATGTATTCACAGCATTTCCTTGCTACATCACAAATACTTTACAGATGGAGTAGCACATGTATTCGTAATAGACAGCAGAACAACAGGTTCTTAACTGTAAAGAAACCAAATATTGTGTTTTCAAAGAATTATGAAACAGTTCCTGAAGTATTTCATGCTTATTCTATGACAGAATTCTAATTCAGAATTGCTGCCACTTAATAATGTGTTACACAAATAGGTGACTGAGGTTGCAAGAAGAAATGAGGAAGAATCCATTAGTGGCATTTATGAGCAATGGTGGTTAGGATTCTTTTTTTCCTGAAAAATCTTCTCCCAGCCTCATTTCAACGATAGTTTATTGTCAACTCCAGCTCATTTAAGCTGTATTTATAAAATCATATGTTGCATTAAGGTGGTGCAATGATCTGGTCTAGACAGGCAGATTGTGTCAGGAGTTACTCCTCTTTGCTTACTCTTACTCATATGTGGTTGCTGTACAGTGACTGTTCAGGGCACCTTTATTTTTCTGGCAGGTGTGAAAGGCTTCCTTAAGGGGGAAGAAGAACACTTGGCAGTGTTTGTCCCATTAGTGGCTTTCCAGTCTTCAGTCCTGCCATGAGAGAAGAAGCTCTTGAACTCCTTGCAGCACAGCTGCCAGGTTTTCTAAGCTGCACAGTGCTGTGGTGGAGGGTCTTTGGAAGTGTTTGGGTCATGGCAGTTTGGAAACTGGTGCAATCATTGTTTCTGAGTCCGGGCCTGAGGGAGGCACCACGGGAATTCAGACAGTTGGAGGAGGACTGTGTGCTTTGATATTTGGTGTGATGTTTATTCTGTGGCTATTACTCAATTAGCTAAAGAAGGCAAACAGACCCAGCAGTTTTGCCAGTGCTTGAGAATCTGAGCAGCCCCAGTGTAGTGCCCCACTTTGCACATGAAGTACCCTGCCTAATACAGGTGATTTCTGAAGCCAGGAGGTTTTGTTGGTTTTACTGCTGAGCTTATTAAACTGCACTGGGGATTCAAGTAGGCAGGAACAAGAGAAGTAATTTACAAAGAGGAAAACTGGCTGGCCTCCCAGCAGGAATTTTTTCCCCTTTTCTATATTACATTCATGGAATAGTTCTTTGTCATTTGTTTCTGTTGCCTGTTTGTTTCTGTTGCCTATAGCAAAAAGAGATCATATTTTAAAACAGTTGCCAGGTCCCCCTTCTCCTGTGTTTTCCCCTTTTCTGGGCACTTTGGGAGGGGGTTGGGGAGGAGAGGACAGGGCGCTGGAGAACTGTTTTCCTTTTTTCTTGCCTTCCTTCAATTTCTTTTCTATATAAACTGTTCCCAAAAGGAGACAGGCTGCAGGACAAGAAATTCCCACGCCAGTGTTTTTCTTGAAACTTTGGGAAATAAATAGTGATTGCTTGGATGTGTTTATGGGTGAAGTGGGATCTACTTGTTTTTTAACCGAGGGGTTTTGTTTGTTTGTTTGTTTTGTTGTTGTTTTTGTTTGTTTTGGTTTTTGTTGTTGTTGTTGTTTTTTGAAGCCAGTGAAGAGTTACCTGAAGGGAATTAAAGTTTAAAGTGTGGCATAACCGTTGCTCTTTGCCACTAAGGCATCACTGACAAATGAGGTCGTTCTGAAAGAGCTTTTCAGTTATGGACTAGTGACATCTTGAGGCTGTCTCTCCTGCTCCTTTGGAGTCTCTCCTGTCCCCTCTGGTTGTGTTGCACAGCCCATCTCCAAGCTGAGACCAGGCAGTGAGCAGTAACACGTTTCCATATAAAACACAACACAGGCCCTTCTTACTGTGCAATTTGAGTTGTCTTCAGATTTTCATCTACCTGTGAGTTTTTCAGTCAAAGCTTCTTTTAGGCTGTCTAGTTACCATCCCATGAGTGTTCTCTTTAACTGGAAGTTACTACATTTGTATGTTTTAACACATCCTTTTTGGTTGCCTTTAGAAAGCATTAAAACATTGAAGTCCCTCATTTTCCCCCCAAGGAAGAGGTGGGTTTCTATTTCCCTTCACATTTTGTCTGCTATTTCATTTACTACCCAAAAGTGATTTAACAGCGGGGAAGAAAAAAGGAGTGATTTACCAGAATTTCTGTCATTTGTTTTCCAAACTTCACACAGTTTTGAATGTCATCTCTTTGAACTGCCAGAGTTCTGTGCAGCTCTTGCTGTGCGGGTTGATGCGCTTGCCTTGTGTAACTCGGGACCCCCAGGGAACCTGCTCTTGGGAATGCACAGAATTACATGGCACTGCTGGTCATATTCCACCCGCACTGCTCTGTTTTATGTGCCTCCTCCTGGTGGGACAGTGCCTCTTGGAATCTCTAGTGCCTGTTTTAGCACCTCTGTGATTTTGCTCACGCTGTTTCTTCTGGGGGCTACAAGGAGGGCTTCCTGTGCTACTGGTTGAGGTCACAGGTTTTTCTAACCTCCATTCAAACATATCCTTAGTTCTTCTCTGAAATTAGCCTTTGCCTATATGTTCTTTTTGTGTGCTTCCACCACAGTTTTACTCTTTTTTGTTAATGTGCTCTCTGTCGTTTGCAAAAAAAAATCTTAGGAGCTAACCATAAAACCTATTCAGTGCATGACTCCTACAAGAAAATGTAACAGAGAAAACGTTTCTTAACTGAAGAAAAAATATGGTCACACAGCTACTAAAATGTTGGGAAAATCTTTTGTTTTCTGTAGATTTGAAATGCTGTGCTAAATGAATATTTTCTTTAAAGAGAAAGATTTCATCATAACAATTCATGAAGAGCTCTCTCTGGGCAAAGAGTTTTGGTTCATTTATTTTTCAATACAGTAAGCTTTTCAGTATGTGAGTGGAGGCCCTGGTTCCAATCTAGAAAGCAATCCTCAGGCAAACCTCTTTGTACTCACGATTAGCTGGTGTTTCTGGACTTGCTTCTGTGGCAAATTACGAGACGAGTGTCTTGCTTTTACGGAAGTTCTTTTCCCTCAGTAATGCTTTGCTGGCACAGGAACTTCCCTTCTCTTATCCTTTGAGAGATTCTTTTCAGTTGTTCCTCAAAAAAGCAAAAACCAGTAACAGTAAATACATAGAAACCAGGAACGAGCCTGACTTCAAAGCTGAGCAGCTGCCGAGAGTTTCCTCTGACCTGGTGCAGGTGCGTAAGTGTCATTCCCCAGACACTTCTCCTTTATATCATCTTGTAGGATCTTACCATTTAGCACTGCCTTTTCCTATTGGCAAGATTCTGAGTGGAAAGATGTATGGTATATTTAAATTACACTGTGTGGTGACAAGGAGATAAAAGGGCTAACTAGTTTTGTTCCCGGTGTTTCAAAACAGGGAAAAACTTCATCAGGATTTATAGGTGAATCTGTGCATGAGTTTATAGTAGGAACTTCAGGGGCAAATCATGCAACTTTTACCTCAAAGGCAGTTCTGAGTCTTTTGTTTTTGAGAGAAGACTGCAGTACTCAGCAATGGCATTAATGTCTATTCTGTCTGTTCACATTGGGATCATCGTAACAAAGCGCGACACAACAAAGAGGCTTATCAAAAATAAAATCAATCTTGCATTCAGTTTTACTTAATTGACAGCAGTCCTTGAAATAAATATGTCAGTGCAAAAATGCTTTAATCTAAAAATGCCCTGAAAAGAAAGGAGTTTGACAAATGCGGAGAAGAAATTAGAAATTTGAGAGGAGGAATAAAAGGTGGTCACAGTTTGATTTGCACATCAAAGGTGGTTGAGTCTCTACATTCAAACGTGGATTAATAAGTTTGCTATTGCTGTGAACTTAAAATATGTATAATACAAAAACATTTGGTTAGTAGAAGGAAATGAGTGTGTGGAGTAGAATTTAAAGGCCTATCTGTGTACATTGCAGACTGTCTAATGCTTAATTTTTTTCACACTGAGTTTTAATTTTTGATTTAGATTTCAATTTTTATTTCAGCGTTCCTTAATGTTTCTTGCTATCACTACTCTTGTTTTTTCTTTACTGTGCTTTGGCTCTAAGGCCTCTTTCTTTTCTCTTATTTTGGTGACTATATTCCTTTAGCTTTTAAACTTTTTTGATATTTAAGCAATGTAAAGTAGTATTAATTTTGTAAAACTCATGGGGAACATGAGGACTGGTTTCGTTGTGAGACAAGTCTTGCTTGAACTCGGTTTCTGATCTCTCTATGTGCACAAAGTAAAAATATGGTTAAAGTAAGGGCTTTCTGTGTTATTTAATGATTTGATTTTTACATATAATGTTGTGCAGGGGAACTCCACCACTTACCCAGGGCACCTGTTAGTGACCTGCTGTGTAACGAGACAGCTGGAAACAGTGAAACCTCTGTGAAATGACTGTTTCTTCTGTTTTCTTTGTTGTAGAAGTTAACACTAAACAGTAAATTTTCTGATTTTCACACAATTTTGAAGACAATGTTGTTTGGCCTTCATGTACTAATAAATATCTCCTACATCTTAGTTTTCTGTGTTCACTTTTTTAGATCAACTGGTTATTCTGAGGTGATAGTTGTTGTTGGAGGCTGTGAACGAGTTGGAGGGTTTAATTTGCCATACACGGAGTGCTATGATCCCGTAACAGGAGAGTGGAAGTCGCTGGCTAAACTTCCAGAGTTTACCAAGTCGGAGTATGCGGTGTGTGCTCTACGGAATGATATTCTTGTTTCAGGTGAATAATCGTAAAAAGTTCAAGATTTCTTTCTCGGTTGGTTGTTTTTCATTACTGGATGATCTCTAAGGTCCCTTCCAACCCAAGCCATTCTGTGATTGATTGGGGATTGTTTTCTTGTTTGTTGTTTGCGTTTTTTTTTTAAGTAGTGTGGCAGATCTCTGTACTGTGAACTTCCGGAAGCTCAGCTGAAAGTCACTTTCTGATGTAAATGGTGAAAACCAGCCCCAGCACAATCTTACTGTAAACAAAAGTGTTTTCTAGAGTTCTTGTTTGGCATGAATCTGCAGTTTTTAACAGCTGATTCCAGGACATCAGTTGTATTTAAAGAGACCAACTCATGCAGTACACTGCTTTAAAATACAGCAGCAGACTGTTTGCAGCAACAGCTGAGAAAAGTACAAGCAAAAAATCCCAAGCAGGCTTTTGCCAGCAGTCCTTTAGCAAGGGAGAATTACAGGGTGCAGCTGATGGTTCAGACACCACGCTCTGTGTGTTAGTTCAGCCAGAGAAGGTGTCTGCTCAGGTGTGTAGTACCTGTGTCATTTGAACAGTGTAAAACAAAGGAGATATGCACACACAGGACAGAGGAGCAGCGGGTGTTGGGGATGTGCCATAGGGCACTTCAGGGGATAAGACTTGAAGTGTCTCATCCAGGCAATGACACTACAGGAAATCTGAATTCAGAGCATGGGCAAAAGCCATTAACATGCATTCAAGAAATAACCTCACGTGATCTCAGCATGTCAGTGAGGAAGGCAGATGTAAGGAAAATAACCCACTGTGTGCTTAAGACTTTTTCAGTCGAACTTATAGATACTGATAGATCCTTATTTTCACCCAAAAAGGGATACAAAGTTTTCATTGCTCACTGTAGCGGGGCATGTTAGTTGCATTTCCCATACAATAATTATTCAAATTGGCATCTTTTTGTTTTTAAAGGTGGAAGAATCAATAGCCGGGATGTCTGGATTTATAACTCTCAACTTAACATTTGGATCAGAGTTGCCTCCTTAAATAAAGGCAGATGGAGACATAAAATGGCAGTTCTTCTTGGTAAAGTAAGAGAAGTATATTTTAATTGTTTTCATAGTGGGGGTGTTTTCATGTAGATAAGAACACAGTAGAGAAAACATTTTAGTATTACTTTGTATTTCATATCAAATACTTTAAAAAATACGTACTTTAATATTTCAAACAATTAGGCTCTTTATCGGACACTACCCCTGGATGTGAAAATCATCTTACTGCTCAGTCATTTGTTTTAGGGTTTTTTTTATATCACTGAAGTGTCTTACTCCCAAGAAGCACAATTTTGGAAAGCAAAGAAGCATCTGAGTTAGCCTATGCTTCAAAAGTGCTGTCAATGGTCTAACAGTTATGCAGTTATTAACAGAAATTGGTGCTGCTCTGAATGTCATATCTTTTATTTAATGTTTTATGTTGAAATTAACCAAACACATGCAGTATGGAAACGGGAGAGTTTGCTGTATTTTGAAGGTGTATATGCCTGAACATAAATTGGGTAGTTGGGATCCAGTTGCCTATGGGGATTCTGTTAGTGAAACTTTGGAAGGATGTGCATGTGGTATCCCTCGGGCTCCTCAGAGATGAAACTTGCAGCTGAGCAAACAGAGAGAAGAAAGCAGACATAAATAATGAGTTCTGCTTCTTAAATATGAGAGAAGGGGCAGGAAAGTAGAGTTTACAGACTGAGATGAGGAAGTATTTCTGTAAGTAAGTAGGGAAAAGCAAAACACCGAAAAGCAAAGGTAAACTCAGATGGAGTTTTGCTGCTGCTGTTGCTGAATGTCATCTAAAAAAAGAGAAATGCAGAGAAATGCCTTTTCCAACAAATGCCATTCAAACAGGAAGTTTCTATCGTAGTATTAATAATACTATGCTTTGGCATGTGTTTACAGTGTCATTCCACATGTGACTGAATGGAACTCGCCAGGAAGTTTTTACCCTTTATTTTTAAACTGCATTCTTCTTCTCCTGCGCGTAAATTAAAAATCTGAGAAAAGTATCCCTTCACAAACCTAGCAAATTAGTTTGAAATTAACTTAATTAACTTACTCTACCCAAGAAATGATGGCAGTTGTCACCCCTTTGCACAGGTGTACGTGGTGGGGGGATACGACGGGCAGAACCGGCTGAGCAGTGTGGAGTGTTACGACTCGTTCTCCAACCGCTGGACAGAGGTGGCTCCCCTGAAGGAGGCCGTGAGCTCCCCGGCGGTGACCAGCTGTGTGGGCAAACTCTTTGTCATCGGGGGTGGGCCTGATGACAACACCTGTTCTGACAAGGTCAGTGTTGTATTGCATCTTCTGCCCACAGGCAGCAGCATTGCTGCGTTAAAACCAGATGCTGCAGAGGTCTGCTTTAACTGTGTTTGCTGAAGGGAGTATAGCGGTGTTATAATACAAAAAATACAGAGTAGAAAATGCTAATTCAGGGATATGCTGTTCCTCTGGTCTTTCTCATGGATACTGTCACTGCCTTCACAAGTTCTGTGAATTCTTAAACCTGAGTGTTTGGACAATAATGTCAAATACAAGTGCGTGTGTAGACATTATTGAAGTATGGACCTGTATTTACATTGACTTCGTTTTCTTGGTGAGGTATTGCCCACCAGGCACTGCCTCTTTGTCTCTCCGTGTATAACCTGTGTGGGCATGCCAGGCTGTTATTTCAGTCAGGCTGTTAGCTAGAAAGGCCTGTATTTGTTTTCAGGTTCAGTCTTATGATCCTGACACCAATTCTTGGTTGCTCCGTGCAACGATCCCCATTGCCAAGAGATGTATCACGGCCGTGTCCTTAAACAACCTGATCTACGTTGCTGGTGGGCTCACCAAAGCCATCTACTGCTATGATCCCATTGAGGACTACTGGATGCACGTACAGAACACGTTCAGCAGACAGGTAATTAACAATACAAGACCTGTACACAGCTGAGACATAGTTTTTGACATTAACACCTTGGCATGAAATGAGTATGCACTTGTTTAACTCTGATACAATTGCATTTCGGATTCCATTCTTGCTTTACTACTACTTCTGTGTAATTCAGAACCTCACAGAAGAAGTATGTAAACCAGTAGCTTTTCAGCTGGGCATCACTGTTGGCCAGTCCAAACTTTGGGAGCTGCCACTGCTGGAGAACAGGGTAACAGTATAATGGATGATTTTTTAATTGTATAGAAATGAACTGTCAGGTTCTGTTGCATGTTTTAATTTAGACTGAAGGTAGTAATTTCCTTGTAATTGATTAAAGCCTTTCAGTGTAACCAGAAATATTGAAGGCTGTTTCTACAGTGTGAAAAAGCCCCTTTGTATAGCACAGAAAGTTTCTGCCTTGAGTAGTGAGAGCTCTGTCACTGCCACATATGGGACACAGAATTTAACCTTGGTGGTGAAGTATGTGTGTGTATCGGTTACATTTCCCGATGTTTTTAAAACATCAGTCACATACCCTATGGTATTAACTTAACAGAACTTCATTCTTTTCCCTGGCCTTCCCTCTGTTCCTCTGTTTTGATCTGTGTTCTCTATTTCACTGAATATTTTTTCCATGCCTGCTTTTAAGGAAGAAATAAAATCCTATCCGTGTTTCAAGTAAGACATAGCACAGTCTTTTCTTATGCACTCCTTTTAGTCATGCCTTTTTTCCTCTTCCCATTTACATCCCTCTTCATTATCTGTTACTCCTCTAAGATGCTTCTCCTTGTTCCCATTTTTTTGCATCAATAGTACCTACTGTGGTCCCTCTTCTGAAAACCTTTGTTCTCTCCTCCTTTCCCTATTTCACATCTTTAAATGGTAAGTACAGTGTTCAGCTGAATTCCATTGTATCCCTTGTCTGAGCTATGTAGTGAAGGCTTAGACCTGAAATAGTCTTTTCTGTAGGATTGTGCTGTTGCTTTCTGTAATTATTGTTCTTTCTGCATTGGCCCTTTCAGGAGGAAATATTATAGGCCTGTTTACAAACAGGAATCAGTGCTGCCCTCCTGCACTGGGGCAGACGTGCATGAATCAAGGTCTTACTTTTTAGATAATCATGTATTCCTTTGCGTTTCTTTGAAACAGGAGAATTGTGGCATGTCTGTGTGTAATGGAAAAATCTATATCCTTGGTGGAAGACGGGAAAATGGTGAAGCCACAGACACTATTCTTTGTTACGACCCTGCAACGGGCATTATCACAGGAGTAGCAGCCATGCCCAGGCCAGTATCGTATCATGGCTGTGTGACCATTCATAGATATAATGAAAAAGGCTTTAAACTGTAATTTTTTTTCCTGAACAAAGAAGAAAACGGCATGAATGAATCCAGTGGTCTGCTGCAAGACAGGCTTTTTAAAGATTTCTGAAGTGGGAATTCTCTGCCTAAGTGTCATGAAAATTCTATCCTGTGCCTTTAGAAAAAGGGTTCATTTAACTGACAAAACAAAGTCTCCAAACCTACCCAGTAACCAGAGTTCACTTGTATCTGCTGTGGCCTCTGATACAAGAGCAGTAACAGTATGTTGTACTAATGGTCAGAAAGTTTGCCCTATGTGTGATTGGTAATGAAAATCTTGGAAGCTTTTTGGGGAAAGTGCCTTCACAAGCTTTTGTGCCTCTGTCCTAAGAAGCAATATCTGCAAGGTGTTTCCAGTTCTGCTACTGGGAAAAACAGATTCTTTGATCCCAAAGAATCATCTAAGATAATTACCTGTAATTTTAAAAGTTTAAATAATTGTAATTCATGTGCAGCATTCCTACAGGCAGATTACTTGGCTTAAGCAAGCAGATTTTATGTCAGATCATGCATGGTTTGGAATTAAAACCCCAAAAAGCATCAACAAAACAAGCTACATAGGACAAATATGAGAGTCTTTGAGGAATGCTTTTTTCTGAAGGAAAAGCTGTTTGTTTTGTGAGCCACCACAACACACTGCGGTGACAATTGTGTACCTTAACCCTGTGGACCTTATTCATAGTGTTGATAGATGTCCATCAGAAGTACAAGGCTACGTGACATGGAAAACCAGTGAGGTGTAGGCTGTGTGTCTGTGGAGCCAATTCTGAATCCCAGTTTTTACCTTTGTGAGCAGTATGGCTGAAGGTTATTGGGTTCTCTCCTTGCTCACTGCAAAGTATCTCTACACTATTTAAGAAATAAAAGATGAACTCTGGATTCTCCCACTTACCCAAATCACAATATAAACTACCTGAGGATAGAGCTAGGGACTTGGGTTGTGGCCTACAGCTTATAAATTGGTTTTTTGGATATCTCATCTGCGGAGATGGCCTTTCTTCAGACAATCACTTACTCAGCACAGTTAAACTACTGTATAAGCTGCTTGGCCACAGATAAAGAAGTTCTGGGAAGGTCCCTGCTGTCACCAGAAAAATATCTGTGGACCTGTCCTTGTAGCCGTATGAGGTGACTCCCATATGACACATTTTGGATAATTTTGAAGCTGAGGAAGCACCTGTATTTTGGCACACACCACTATGTTTTTTTTTTCAGTAAAGGTATTTTTTTTAAGTCCTCTCTAGATTTCTGTATTAGGTCTCTCTATTTCCAGTACACAGTGGTACAGTTGAGGCACAAAGTTCATAAAAACTGAAACAGCTCTTGAGACTTGGAAAATGAATAGGATTGTCTGTGTACCAATTTCCTGCTAATCACCAAAAACCTCAGGAACTGCCTTTTAAAGGAATTCTGAGGACAGCAGCCAGTAGGGAAGTTGGTCAGTGCCAGGGCAGAGAAAAACCCCGTAAAACTCCTGCAGAGCCAGCCCTGGCTCGGGGTTCTGATCTCTGTGCTTGCTCAGAGGATGAAAATCAGCACCGTCTCTGGAACGTTGTTTGTTCCACTGGACTTTCCTCATCTGTTTTCCCAGAGTATTTCTTCATGGGATGGAAATTCTGACCCTCAGTGAAGCTGTGCCAAACTGGGAGTCACCGTTTTCAGTAACACGGTCGTGACTTTTAAAGAGCACTGGGAGCTGCACTTTGGGATGCACTGACTTGTAACCTCAGGAAAGGACACAAATTTCAGTGTCTGGCTGGATACCAAACACTGCTCTGTATATGCTGAATAAGAATACTGATAAAATACAAATCTTTGCATATCAGTGATTGATCAGGAAGTCAGTCCCTGAGCAGGTACATCCACATTGCCCTAAAAAGAAAGTCCCTCAGTAATGCAAGACAAATGAGTCAGATAAATTAATCCTTTTCTAAATTCCTTCTGTTTCTGCTCACCCAGTTTTACTTTGAAAAAGCAATTTCATACCTGTGAATAAGGTCTGTTGATTGCAATGGTAATTGCCCAGTAACAGATACTATATACTAACAGTGTATATAGCCTGTGCCATCCTTTTAAATATAAATGTCAAAAATTCTAGGAGCACTTAATTAGAGATGCAATTTGAAAAATATTCTCCTTTCCTTTGATTTGCTCTTGTTTGTGTTCAGACTTGTAATGTTGATTGTCATGCTAAACTGTTTTTAAACAGTTCTTACTCTGTAGGTGTAGAACAGTGTCATTTAATCTGTGTTTATAATACTGCACTACTCTGTAAATAACAAGATACTGCTTTCTATGGTTTTGAAGATACATTTTACAGTTTAGTTGTCTTTTCTAACAATTTATGTACTGTTACTGTTACCTATTATTTTGAAAATGACAGTGTTTAATGAACAGTAAATGCAGAAATGTAGATGCAGAAGAAAACTTCTGCTTGCAATTCCTGACAACCTGTATTCAGTGCTGAGCAGTTACAGGTGTGGAGCATTGCTTAATGGCAGTTACTTATGCAATGATTTCCTTAAAACAGGCAGTGAGATTTTCTTCTTGCTTGTCAACTCAGTAAATAATTTGCACTTATGGCCTGCTCTGTTACAGCAGTTATTTTTAGATGTACTAGAAAAGGAACAATTCAACTTTGGTTTAGTGAAAATGAACCATTTTTCTAGAAGGATGCATTAATTTGGAAGTCGCATTCCTGAGCCACCTGTTCTCCAATGCATTTCACTTAAGTATAAATGAATTCCAAGATTTAAACTGTCACTATTATGCATATTTAGCTGCTTGTAGTTGATGGGCTTGAGCAGCAAGTTGGGGGGGAGGGGTTTGTCTCAGCTAGAAGAGAAAATTATTAAAGCCATGTACTTTAATCAAAATAATCACCATCATAAGTGGTGATTTTGGTAGCTCTAGAGCACCTGCACAAAGATGTAACTTCAGTCCAACCACATATGGGAAGAAGGCCCAAGTATCTCCAAGTAACACCTAAAAAGTAAGTTTTAAGCATTGTCTTCACTAAACAGGAATGAGTAAATATTTTTCTTCTCCATTTTGATGTCCAATTCTGTTCTTAGTAATGTGATGGTAATTAGAAAGTAAGTTGATGCTTCTTTGCAGCTGGGGTTCTGGAAGGTTCTGAATCACTAATTTCAGTACTGCAGTACAGAGCAGCCTCCAGCCTTCTGCTTTGAGCTGAAGCATTCCCCCTTTCTACAGCCATCAAGCACGGAACACTTCCTGGGAATCATGTAGTTGTGCCTGTAGGCTCTCTCTCTGTGATAATGCTTAAGTAGGCATAATTTGGGGAATCTCTTCCATCAGATGAATCGTTTTATACTGTGTGCCTGCATTTTGGGAGTTGGGCACTGTGCTTTCTACTCCAGCACCAAGGGGTCCAGATTGTGCACTTTTTTTTAATTGGTACCAATGCAGTTCTCATCAAAGATTGCTGCGTGTGTACTCTCTGAAGCAGAGATGTTAATGCAGATTATGTTGATATGGACCCTTATCATAATTTACTGAAGCTTTTTAAATGATATTTTTAATACTGCAAATTTTTGAGAGAGGCTAATGATGTAGGGAGAGGAAATGCTCACTTTGATAGAGGTTCAGAGGAAGCTTGAGAGCAAGGACACTGCTGCCTGTTCCAGTTCTTCCTCAGAATCGTTGAGTTCACCACATCATCTTAGGGAAATACTCAGTTTATCCTGGTTTTCCTTTACTTGAGCTGCAAGGACAGAAGGAGAAGCAGGGCCTGCTCACTGCCTGTGACTCCAGGTTCCCCTCCTGCCCGAGGCTGATGGGGCAGAGCCATGAGCTTTGTCCAGCTCCAAAGAGACGAGACAAGAGGAACTCCCTGGAGCGGAGAGGTGGCGGGAGGGGTTTGTACGTGTGGCTGGGCTTGCTGTGAAACCAAGGGGTTCTGGATGCTCTCAAGTTTGCAATTCCAGACGCAGAAACTCAGGTGGTAAAAATATTTTGTCTGTGCATTGACTGAACTCAGCTGCAGCAATAGATGTGCAGATGTGGTTATGCTCTGCCCATGGCAATGCTCAAAGAAGCCAAAGGTCATCTTTCTGAATTGCCCAACTAGGCAAGTAGAGGTGGGGGTTATTCCTGCCACAGAGGATGGCAAAAACCAATTCAAGAGCATTAAGAAGCTCATAAGACTTGATCACTGTGAGGCACAAGGAATATTTTCATTTGAATGTAGTCTCATGCACACAAGACGGTACAAATGAAATGGTTGGTTGTGCCTGGCTAAAAAAATCTGAGCAACATATACTCAGAAGAGGAAATCTACATGGTAAGATGAGATTTCTAAGCAGAAATTTGCTGTCTGGTTGGGGGCCAAGCAGTGATTTTTTTTATTTTTTTTTTTTTAATATGTTTAGCACACAAGTTTCCTCAGTGTGGAATTATTTCAGATGGCATTAATAAAAAAATGGATGTGGCTGTTCATCCTGACAGTGTCAATGCTGTGAGCATTGCCACACAATAGCCTCCTGCCAACCTGCCAACTCGTGTGTTCTCTGCACGCTGCCTTTGCTGTCTTCCCTAACTAGTGTTACACACGAGTTCATCAAAGTATCTAGCCCTGGTAACTTTACTAATAACTGTAAACTATTTACAGGAACACTTTTTCTACTGTAGGGATCCAGTCTGTGCTCGTGTTTGTGTGTTAACATCTATGTATGAATAATTCTGATCATTTTCTGGTAGTGCTGTTTCAAGTGATGCACATAAAGCCCCTGTGTACAGCTTGTTAATAATGTAATTATGGCTTATGTTGTATGATTAGCTTCAAAGAAAAGAATGTATGTTAATTTTGAAAAGACCTGTGCCTTGAATTCACCTATATTTTTATCTATTGTGAAAAAGAGCTTGGATTACTTCTCCCACTTTGTACCTTTATTGGGATTGGTCTTACTGTCTGGACTGTTGATGTCCCTCTAAGAGAAATAAATGTTGCCATTCATTTTAATTAGAATAGTTAAACTTCTTGTTTAGAATGAGCCTAGAATGCTTCCATTTATACAGATATAATCTAGGGAAATCAGTATTTGTTTTTTTCTATTTTTTGTTTCCAGCACGCCTCAGTGACAAAGGACTGAGTTTAGTCTTTGACTTCCTGACCTTAACATGTACAGTTTCTTGTTTTAGTCAGTAGCCTCTATGATATTTCTGAACTCTCTGAAGTCATCAACCTCTTGTTCAAGATACAAAATATGAAGCAATAATGTGGTGCAGCACGGCAATAAGCAAATCAAGAGACTTGAATGTAATGTACTGTTACTAATTTCATCTGTGTAAATGCTGGACCTGTGAGTCATTCTCCTTTGGTGCACCTGTAGCAGTTTGGAGTCGGATTAATAGGAGCTACTTGGCCACAGAAGGAGAGTTTACCTCCTGAACTGTTACTCATATGATACTTTATCTTTGCCTGAAATCATGTTTTGATTTTCCTTTTTCGCTGAGGAAAACAGCAGTTTGTGTTACTCCTTTCCTCTATCTACTGAAACATAAAAGCCGTAGTTCCGCAAAGAGCTGATCTTGTCCTGGAGAACAGCCTGGTGCAGCACAAGTGATTGAACAGGAAAGCTCAGACCACTTACTGTGTGCCAGAGTCATGTAATGTGTCTCGCATATAACATTGAGGTCTTCAGATTGTGCTGACAGTAGAAAAGTGATTTTGTTATGTAGCACAATTGCAATAACACCTGTTATATTTAAATATATTTCTTGCATAATTCTTTGAAAGTTTTTTAAAGTTCAGTGTACCTAATAAACATTTGCCTTTTGAATAGTTCGCTGTGGTTTATTTAGTTTATAAGAAGTTCCAGGGTGGGGCTTGGTGGAGCAAGGAGGAAGCTCCCTCCTCTTTCTTCTGGATCATTTAACTTGTTGGATTCTGCCCATTGATCCTGTCTTCTGCCTCCCAGTCTGCATGTTTTCCCTCCTCATCTTTCTGTCCTCAACGCAGAACTTACTACCGACAGGAATAAAGGCAAGCTGGAGGCTGTGCAGAAGAGTAAACTTGAAAGAAAACTGAAAAAATGTGGGAAGGACGTGAAATCTGGTTTGTCCTGGGTATTGTGATGAGAAATGAATGCGAGTGAACTTGGAAGGTCACATAACACTAGGAAGGTGACTGGCAATAACACAGGTTGGAAAGAATCATATAAAAAGTTTATTTTCCTAAAGTTAGCTACTTGGCCATCTCAAGGTCCCACGCCCAGATGGTGGAGTAGGCAGGTCAGACTGTGATGGAGAGGTACTATTACACTTGAACTGAGAGGAATCATTTAATACCACATTTGTTACAGATCACATCTAACTTTCACGTATTTTCCAGTGGAATACTAGTTGTACTCTTGGCTTTCTCTTCCATGTAATGTGTATTTTAGATCTGTCTCAGAACTTGCCCTTCGTGCAATCTTAGTCTTGCTTACTTCCCCAAAACACTGAAATGTCCTGGAAACAGGCCTAGTAGTGGTCCTAAAATAAGAAAAAAATAATAATAAAAAAATGACTTTAAGGGCTAAGCCTTGAACATTAAAGTACTTGCAAATTAGTGGCCTCGTAAATAAGTTAGCAAATCCGTGAGTGAGCAGGACACTAATTTATGCTGGTTCACAGCTCACTGCACAAACTGTGAGACTCCCAGACCAAAGCATCAATGCCATTAGCCGCACCTGACAGGCTTTGCAGCCTGGCCAAAACCAAACTGTGGCATTAACTGCACTAATTTGGACAATTTTAGGTCTGATTTGAGAGAATATGAAGTATGGTGAGCAGTAAGTATGGTAGAAGGTTTTTGTGAAGCCTATTTAAGGGCAGGTGAGGGCTGCCATCCTGGCCGTGAGCTGGCACATACTGTGGGCTGCTGCTATCCTGCACCCCATCAGCCCAGGCCTCCTTTCTTGGTTTTGGTTTTTTTTCTTCTTCATTTGCTAATCATATAATCACAGAATCATTTTGGTTGGAAAAGACCTCTGAGGTCGTCCAGTCCAACCCGGCTGAACACCACCATGTCCAGTAGACCAGAGCACTGAGTGTCACATCCAGTCTTTCCTTAAACACCTCTAGGGACGGTGACTTAACCACCTCTCTGGGCAGACTGTTCCAATGTCTAATCACCCTTTATGTGAAGCATTTCTTCCTGATGTCCAACCTAAACCCCCCCTGGCGCAGCTTGAGACTATGTCTTCTTCTCTCATGTTGCCTGGGAGCAGAGCCCGACCCCCACCTGGCTACAGCCTCCTCTCAGGGAGTTGTAGAGAGTGATAAGGTCACCCCTGAGCCTCCTTTTCTCCAGGCTAAACACCCTCAGCCGCTCCTCCCAGGACTTGTGCTCCATACCCTTCACCATCTTCGTCGCCCTTGTCTGGACCCGCTCCAGCACCTCAGTGCCCTTCTCATCATCCTTTCGTGGAGTATCTTCTGTATTAAAATGTCTTCCTCAAACTCTATTACACGTTAAAACACGGTTGTTCCAGGCAGCATCTCCGGGTCAGGGCACCGCACCCGTCTCTCTAGACAGGAACGCGGCCCCGTCGCCCATCTCGGTCCCTGCGGTGCCGCGGGCGAGCCTTGCCCTGCCCACAGCCCGCTCCTGGCCCGCGGCGGGACCGGCGCGGCCGGGCCCCCACCGCGCCACGGGCCCGGCTCGACCCTTTCCCCGAGGGAGCTCCGCGCTCCCCGCGCCGTCCTCTGCTCCGCGGTGCTGCCGACAAACGGCCTCTGCCCGCGGCCTCAGGTGCGGCCCCTCACGGCC
>VZRE01012752.1:676204-724347 GCA_013396775.1 Cephalopterus ornatus | reverse complement strand
TGGGACCGGCCGCGGGCAGCGCTCCGCCCTCCGCGCCCCGCGGCGGCACCGCCACCGCCGTCACCCCGGACACCTCTGACACCCCTGACACTCACGCCGTGCCCCGCGGCGGCCTCGGCCCGGCCTCGTGGCTGTGGGTCCCGCCCCGCGCCCCTCCCGCCCTGGCGGGACGCGCTGCCCCCTCACGGGAAGGGTCGTGGCTCGAGTTAGGTGATTCTCGGCGGGGCACGGCCGCTGTGTGACCCCGCGGCGGGGAGCGGGGCAGTCCTGCTGGTGCTGGGGCACCCTGGGCTCTCCCCGTATGCCTGGGATGCCCGTGTTCCCCCTTCCAGGGGCAGGGGTGCCTGTGCGGAGGGAACCCTGGCTCTCCCGGAGTCTCGGCATCCCGGGCAGGGTCTCTATGCCCCTCACGGACAGCGCGGCACTGCAGCCCCGCCGAGGCTGTGGGCACCCGGGCTGTGGGGAGCCGCAGGGCTCGGGAGGTGTTGGAAGCTCCTGGGTTGTGCAGAGCATGCCAGCTCCCATGTGCAGCTGTGGGATGATCCCCTAGGGAAGGAGTTGCCCCCGTTCCTAGGGGTGCACCGCAGGCCTCCCCACATGAGGTGAGAGGTTGAAGTTTGCCCAGAAGGTCACTATGGGTAACGTTAATGTTTTTATTTTTCCTGCCAGTGGAGTAGAGAACATGTCTGGGATCAAGAGAGTGATCGCAGAGAAGGACCCTGACTATGAGGAGATCACCGTCACGCATCCCAACAAGCGGCACAAAGCAGCAGAACAGTCAGGTGGGAGCTGTGGAATTGGAAGTGCTGTGGATGTGCATGCAGTCCACAGACCTTCAGGAAAGGGGCTGGGGCAGGAGCTAAGGGGCCAAAGGATGGACAATGAGCAAGGCAAGTAGTGATATTTCTGTGTAGCCAGATGAAGATGTGCCGTATGTGGAGTCATCCCTACCTGCTATCTGAACCATAAATTAAGTGTGAGGATGCAGCCTTTGGTGCATGATAGCAGCTGGAGTGCGAGCTCTCCAGGGTTCCAACCATGTACTTTGCTTCCTGCTGCTTGCTGAAGTATTTGCCATTGCACCTTCCCATGCTGAGTTGTGCTGCCGCCTGTGTATCTGTTTTGCAGTTGAAGTCTGCTCCTGGAACGATTGGCAGTTTGTTTATATTTTGGGGGATGTGCTAGTTGCAGTACAGCCCAGGGAGGGATAAAAAATCCATGACCCTGCAGTTCGCAGACTGGCTCTTGGAAGTTGACAGATGTTTGCAAGGGCAGGCAGATAAAGTGGAAAGAAGGGATAAGTCAGGGAGAAGGAAGGGGCCTTGAAACGTGCAAGAGAGGAGGAAGAGGAACCTGACTAAGGGAGATATGGATAAAGAAGTGTAGTGGAGAGAGTAGCTGTATGAGTAGGTTTGCATTTGGCACACTTGGATATGCTTTGGAAACCAGCCTGTTGGCAGAGTGCCTGGGACAGGTTGCAGTCGTCTCTGGGCAAATGAGAGTGGAGCTTCTTGCCCCGCGGACAGGGAGTAGGCCAGTGATTTTTGGCTTAGCACAGCTAGTGAGAGGATCATGATGGGAAGAGCTGACGAACAGGGAGGTGAGAAAACCGAGGCTGTCTGTGGGATCTGAAGATGATCCAGGAATAGAGCAGGGTGCCAGGGCTGCCAGTTGGAGAGGGACAGACGATGGCTTCGTGGGTGATGTTTTGGAGGATGGTGTACAGCTGGTCAGGTCTGAGGAGGCTGAACTCTGAGGTGAATGTGTTGCTGGTCAGGTCCTGTCTGCCGTGTCGGGCAGGGGCCCTCACAGTGCGGGCCGGTGCAGCTGTGCTGTGTGTGGCCATGTCACCACTCCCAGCTGCCTGGCTGCCAGAAATCACCACCCTCTGTTCAGGAGTGTCCCAGGGCCTGCAGATGGGTTTTTAAATCTGCTTCTGAAACAAGAATGTCTTGATAATGAGCAAGCGAAGTCTTAAGGCCCTGGAAAACTGTCCTTGCCAAAGTGAACTTTCTGTTCAGGTGATTCCTCCACACTGGCTTATTTCTTCCTCTCATGGAAGATCTCCAACTTTCAATTTTAGAATTCCTGAAGTACACAAATTTCACTAACACAGTCTTAATGAGGGACTGTGGTTGACACTAAGCTGGGAAAATATGAAAATAAATGATCTTAAAAGCCTCTGTAATATAACCACAAGTCCTGAAGTGCTTTTTTTAATTGTCATAATGTTGGTGTGGCGTGGCATCGTCTCTCAGGGGAG
Source organism: Cephalopterus ornatus (assembly GCA_013396775.1). Taxonomy (NCBI): domain Eukaryota; kingdom Metazoa; phylum Chordata; class Aves; order Passeriformes; family Cotingidae; genus Cephalopterus; species Cephalopterus ornatus. The sequence goes on along the minus strand of VZRE01012752.1, from coordinate 722,084 downwards.
AGTTACAGTTGTCCCCGTCTGAACCATACATCTCATAACTTAATCTGTTTAGGTTTATTTTAAGTGTAGCCTTACATGTGAATTTCCTAGGCATGGCTGGAGGTAAATTATATCCCTCTGGTTTTTAAGTTTGCCTTACTCATACAGATTCCAATGTAATTCTGTTTTAAGGTGGGCTTGAACTATTGCTGATCCTAGAATATATACGTGTATATATATATATAGGTATGTGGAAATAAGTAAAAATATTTAGGATACCCCTGTTGCATACAGAGGTATCAGTTGCCCCACTCCTGCTGTGGGTACCTTATCAGACAGTACAGTTATGTATGCCATCTGGAACGTACCAGCAAGGTTTTGACTTGCTTTTGATTTCTTTACTCTTTCTGTTGGGATATTAGAAACCTCTTCAGACAGATACATACCTTTAAGGAAAACATATGCTTGCTTTGAAGCTCAAAGCAAAGTTTTGGTGCTGTTGCCTCCTATTCCGTGTAGAAGCAATGTGAAATTTTTCCAGAGAAGCCAAGTCTGTTTCTCTGATCTGCTTTGCAGTGGGGTCACTATATTTCTGGCACAATCTGGAGCACCTTTTCCAAGCTTTGTTCTAGAAGCCCAATTCCTGCTTTGCCAGATTTTTACTTAGAACTTGATAAAAATAGTTCTTATTTGAACCCCCTTGAGGGGTAATGGAGGTGACAAAGGAAGGGCAATATTAAAGGCTACAGTGTAGAGCAAAAAGAACAGTTCTTCCTATGTATACATGTCCTAGAAAAATACAATAATGTGCCAATATCATTCTTAGCCACTAATTTGCTGTTAGGTATTTGCACAGTTTGAAATCTTAAACTACATACTTTCCACTGAGGTCAGTAAATTCCTTCTGAAAGGCTAAATTTTTTTGACTGCTGTGCTGGAAGGGGATTTTGTAAGAGGTGGACCAGCTTTTGATAATGTATTTTCCTTTGTGAGTAATAAATGGTTTGTAGGCACTCCAGAGGAGGCTGCGCTTCGTGCCAGTGCTGAACATATTAAAGTATGAGTTCGCCTCCCTATTGCTGTGTGATGTGGTGTAAATTTCCTGGATGTGAATCTGGCCAAGGAGAGCAGAAAAACGTCCCTGGTGTTCCAGCTCGTTCCTGCGCAATCGCAGCGGTAACTGCACTTGGCCGGAGCAGTTTGGAGTTCTAATGTTTACAGCTTTACTGAGACAGAAGTAAACAAACTGGTCCTGTTCTTCCCACTTTCTGTTACTTGTCATCTCAGACCTAAAAAGGGAAAAATAGCTCTCCACATAAGCCAGCTTTTAAGGATACATGTGGTTTTTGTTAAGGCAAATAACCTTCTTTTGCAGGAAAATGATCCTTCCCTTTTTGTGTGTGTGTGCTGAACTTATTATCCCTTCACTTCTCACTCCGTAGTGATCTCTGATCTTTCTGTTTTCAAACAGAGCCTCAAAAATAGAAATGTAAATACTTCATTCCTCTTTATTTTCCATGTGTGGCCTTCTACAGCTCGAGATGTTACCGTGCAGAAGATTGAGACTATTATAAAAGAACAGTTTGCTGTCGAAATGAAGAGTAAAGAACATGAAATTGAAGTTATAGATCAGGTATAATGGTTTTGTTCCCATCAGTATCTAAGATGCTGGTGTGTGGGGGCTTGGGGATGGCTGCAGTGGTTGTTTTTACTGTATGTTACCTCTTCTCTTGGTAGCGCCTGATCGAAGCAAGAAGGATGATGGACAAGCTGCGTGCCTGTATTGTCGCCAACTATTACGCGTCTGCCGGTCTCCTTAAAGCTGGAGAGGTAAAAATTACCCTGGGAACAATAAGACTTGAGGGAATATTTGCAAAGGAAGGTGTGGAGTTCACTGGCTACTCAGCTGATGTTTGATTTTGAGATGCGATTTAACCGAATGGGGGAATGCAGACTGCGGGTGGGGTGCCAGTGGGAGAGGAGACCTGTGCACCACCAGCTGGGCCTCAGGAACTTGGCAAAGAGGAGTCTTCAGGGAGCAGTTGAGAAGTCATTCAGCATCCCCTGGTTTTGGTTTCTAAAATACTCTGCATTTTTTTTTCGTCGGTTCTTGCATGACAGCACCTTTCTGTGACACTGCACAGTTTGTCCTTGCAAAGCCCTGAAAAATGGGCAAGATGCTTTCCCGTTCCACAGGAGGAGAGTGGAAGAAGATGGGTTTTGGAACTTTTCAGGAAAGAAAAAAAAATAAATCAAGATGTCAGGATTTTTAGAGGGTTGGGCAGTGCCATGAAACCATCCTCCCTTTAACCTGGCAGCTGGTCTGTTAAAGGGTTGATGAACAGACTGATGGCAGCAGCAGAGCAGGAGACAAATCAAGGAGGTATCTCAGAGAGATTAAAAATTCACAAGATTAAAAGAACCTCAAACTTCCTTAGTTAAACCCCAGTTCTGAGCACTCTGCCCTTAATGACTGCTACTTGCAGGATGTTCATGACTTGTGCAGGCTCTCAAATGACATGTAGTCCCTTACCAGTGTTGGTATTTCATTACCATCTTTTCAGTTCAGGGAGTTGATCTGATTTCCAGTAGAGATCCGAGCTGATTTTTGGAAGTTGCAGATGGGTGCTGCAAATGGGAGTTTCACTGTAGTCCCATAAGAATTTCTCTTCCAAGCAGTGGCTCTCAGTGCTGCTCCTGGTTTCACTGTTGTGATTTCCATAGGGCTTGGAGTGGAATAAAAAGATAGAAGTTCAGCTTGTTTTTCTCTCAGTGAACTTGAGTTGAGCAACTGGAATTGGAAAAGGTTGTGGAAGCATTGGGAGACTTGGAGATTCTTTTGCCACCCTTGATTTTTGTGTGGGCAGCTGAAGAATGTGAGCTAAGTTCTGATCTTTGAAAGTGCCTTTATCCAATGCCATCATGTGTCTGCAAGAGCTGTACTGTCCCTTGTTCTGCCATGCAGGGTGTTTGTTTTTTTCCCTGCTGAATTTCACGCTTGCCAGAAATAACAAATTTTGTAACTGCTTTGAAGTGTTCACAAAACTTACTGGCACTTGCTTTGTTTAGTTTTCCAGTAGTATTTATGATATTATGGCTAGAATAGCTGTATCTTCAATTGCATTTTTAATTTTTTTCTAAAAGTCTTGATTTGCATGCAGGCTAAAACACTTTCTCATTTTGAAATTGTTGCTGGTTTCAGTTTTCTTTGTTGTCTGTTTTAAATTGTGGCTTATATATGTTTGACTCAGCAGGGAATAATTGTTTTATTTCTGCTTGTGGAAACATAGAAGTCTTTGTACTTTAATTCAGAACTTCCAGGAAGATGATTTGCAAATTCCTGACCTGTTCTCATAAATAAAAGAAGAATTCTGGAACCCAGTGCTGCTGAGTTTTGAGGCTTATGAGGCCTCATAATTACAGTTTATTATGTTTTCCCACAAATTACTGAACAAGGTGTTGGTCACTTGAGGTTGACTAGAGGTAAAGCAAAAGAAGAGGGTCTTGGTAGTGGTTTGGGTTTGGGGTTTTTTTGGATGTGTGTCCCTGCCGTTGCATATATGGATATAACTCTCATAAGCAGGTAACTGAGAGTTAGTTTCTTAGTTTGTTTTCCTTTGTGACCTGCCCCCTCCCCATGAGTAATTGTGCCAGCTTGGCTGATCCAGGTGGTTTGGGCAGGGAAGGAACCTCTTTCAGCTGGTACTGCCTCTCAGGAAAGCTGTCAGTGCCACTGGTGTGTCTGTGGCTTCAGGAGCTTGGAGCAAGGCTGGCTGTCTGACAGAGGGGTGTTTCTGCTGAATTGGTTCATCATCAAACCAAGGTGACAAGGCAGACTGGTGGCTGAGACAAGAAGTGGCTGAGGGACACTTGCTTTGAGGAATGGGTGTTTTCCTTCTTCTCAGGTTAAAAGCAAATTCAGGAATAAAAAAAAAGGGCCTTTGTCATACTAAGGGAGGAAAAAAAAAAGAGATGTAAACACTTGCCCACCCTGTCCTCCCCCTTGCAGGTTTAGGAGGATCTAAGATTAGCTCTGAGATGTCCGTTTTGAGGAAAGTTTGCAAGCTTGTCTAAGCACATTGTTATTTATCTTCTGTTAAGCCTTGGGAGCAGGCAGGGTGCTGGTATTTGTAGCTTGCCTCACCGGTGTTGACAAGACTGCCAGTGAGTATCAAAGCTATAGAGCCTGATGTGCTTAGTACTCTGATTGCCTGCAAGAGCTGGGCAGCTGTGGCCTTCCTGTGTGTGGTGGGAGACTGGAGGTGTCTGCATGGGAAGAGATGATGTTACTTACAAAGGGGTGTTGTAGGTATTTCAGTAGGCTGCAGTCTTCCTTTCCAAAACCTAATGGGCTTCTGAGATCAAAAGGCCTAAGGGAACAGATTCAATTTGTGGTGCTGTTTGTGTAGAACCATTTTAAGCTTTTATCTACTGCAGCATATGTTTTTCCTGCAGGGCAGCTGATTAAATATTTGCTCTTTCTTCATACATTGACTTTTTTTTTTCTGGTGCAGCTCCTTTTTTATCTGGGCTGCAGGGATATAGTGACCAGATCTGCCTCTTTCCTGCAGGGCACCAGGTCATGTGATGTGACAATTCTTAATCACCCTTCAATCAAGAAATTCTTGGAATCGCCCTCGAGATCCTCGTCTCCAGCTAACCAGGGTTCAGACACTCCCTCTGCCAACCACTCGGAGAGCGACTCGCTCTCTCAGCACAATGACTTTCTTCTGGACAAAGACAATGGCAACTTGGACGCAGAGGAGCGGCTGGCAAACAGCCTGGACCAGAGACAGAGCAGAAACGCTGGCCGGGTAAAGTAAAACTCGAGTGGTGGTTGAGTTGTTGGAGGTGTGTGCTCTGTGGACTCAGTGCTGGCACCAGGAGCTCTTCATGTTTTCGCCCACCTTGCTGAAGATCCGTTTCTTGCCCTCTCCAACCGCTTGCTCCCACTCCCTCAGCCTGGCTTTGCTGTAAGGCCACCTGAAGTGTCTGTGACGTGGGTAACTCCTCCTAACTCAGCCCTGCCCAGCAGTGGGCTCAGCAGCCCACAGGGAGAGTGGTGTCAGCATAGCTCTGCTGCTGTCTGGTTGTAGCCTCTGGGCAAGGAGGTGCTTTACAGCCTGAGCAAAGGGCCTTGCTGTAGGGATGGAAGTCAGGTCAGGAGGGTAGAGCCTGGAGGGAAGAGCAAGATGTGTCATTCCCAGCAGTGTTTTGAGGAAGTAGTGCTGCTGCCTGGCCGTGGGTGCCAATGGCGACTGCAAGAGCAGTTGATCCACTGGAGGGGTCTGGCCTCCTCAGCAGCCTTTAGTGAAAACAGTAACACCAGTGGAGTAGCTCACCCTGGGAGCGTGAGCTGGTGGAGCCCGGGTACACACTTTGAGTTGGTTTTCTCTTTATGGTGCTGCTTGCTGGTTTGCATCATAATATCCCTGTTCGCTCTACTGTACCAGACTGACCCAGGTTAGATACCTTCTGCTGTTGTTCCCTCATGCTCTTTTCTGGGGTATTTTTGACCTGGATCCATTCCCTTTATGGCTCACCATGCAGCCACACAAATGCTTCACCTATTGACTGCAGGTAGCTCCACTGAGGAGGCTCACTGCCTGTCTGCAGGTGAGATGTGCCTTAGTAGGTGAGATGAAACTCTTTTGTTTCCTTTCCTCATTTAAGCAGTCAGGCCTGTATCTCAGTGAATATGGCTGCATTCTGCATGTGAGCAAGTTGTAGTAATACATGGCAGAAAGAGCAATGATTCTGATATAACAGGGCTGCAGTTTGCTGAAACCCTGCTTGGGGTCAGTGCCAGGAGGCAGAGGCACCCCATGGAACGTGGACCCACCTACACCGTAAACCACCAGAGCAACAGAACTTGTTTCTTGCACTGAGGGCGCTGATGGAGCAGCTCCATTGCTTGGGTGTAGCACGTTGGTACATCTTTGATCTGCAGCCTGTGGCCCAGGGGTGACTGAGGGAGTGTTAAGGACCAGGAGTCATCCCAGCCTTCCACGGCTCCTTGCTCCACTTCGGGGCATCACTGACTTGACAGAGGAGGGTTCATGGTTCCTAGTGAATCCACTGCTCCCCACGCTGACCCTCGTCTGGGGAGAGCTCAGTGGAGTGTGCTCCAGGAAGCTGCAGCACCAGCTCTGTTGGTCACTAGAGATTGGCAGTCCTTTATTCTCCAGGCATCCGCTTTATCCAAGAGTCGTAGAAGACCCTCTAGTTCCCATGCAAACAACAGTTCCACTTGTGTTGGCACTGTAGGTGGTCACACTGTTGTCGTATCTTGGCCACGGTGTAATAGCTGGGGTTGTGTTACAGGCTTACTGGTTGTATTGTGCCCCAAGGATTGTGGTGGATTTGCGGTTTTACGTGGATGTCAGTGACATGACATGGCTGCTGCTGTCCCTGCTGAGCTGCAGCTGAATTGCTGTCTCGAGCCCAGCCTTGACTCTTCACCATGAAGCAACACCAGAGTCCCTCAAAGCAGCAGAGTCTGGGAATGAGAAAGATTTTAGATTTTCAGCACCCACTTGCAGGAGATTCACCTTTTGTTTTCTGATTAGTGACCAGCATGATGCCATTCTAGCAGTGCCTGTTCCTTTCAGATAGTGCAGTGGTAGTGCTTTTGAAAGCCAAGCTGAAATCATGGCTCAGATCCATGTGATGTCGCAGTGCCCGCTCAGTTAAGCTGAGCCGTGCACTCCTGGCTGGGTAGGATAGAACTGATCCATGCCTGAGTTGCTTAAACGTGCCTGGACAGCAATTCAAGTGTTTTTAGGGATGATTTGTTGTTGGTCTTTCATTTATGCAGGTCTGGTGGTTTGTTTTTTTTAACAGCAACTTACATTTCTAGCACCAAACAAAATGATGTTTAAGAGGAATGTTTGGGTTTTTGTTTGCCTTTTTTTTCTTCCCCTACCCTCAGGACAGTTCGGGTGTTTCAAGCTCTCAAAAACCAGGACAACGAAATGCCGGACTGTCAAATGATGAAACTTCACGGCTTTATGTGAAGAAAACGATTGTGGTTGGCAACGTTTCCAAGTTAGTATCCAGAGCCTGAGGGACGGTCCTTTGTTTCAGGATTAAATGGAATAGGAGGTTAAAATTAGGAGGCAAATAAAATTGCTAGGCTGTCACAACATGAGGTGTTGCCCTGGAATAATCACTGTAGCCGAGGCAGCTCTCCTCAAGTGTCTGCATGAAGGTTTTTTTTTGTGGGAGGATCAGATGTTCTAGTAGTTTTTTTATTTATATATGTATATAGAGAGAGTTTTTAAGATTTGTTACTCTCAAGAGAAGTATTTCAGCCTTTTTTGATCAGTTAGAAGTCCGAAGCTTTCCCATGAAAATTTGGAAAAAGCAAGTTGTCCTAATCAGTGTGTTGGTTAATTCAATTAGTTGATTAATTTAGTGTGTCCCTAGGGACAGTGTGGGGGTTTTTTTAAACAGGAAAAAAACCCCCAATGACCAAACCACCAGAATGAGGAAAATTGTGACAGCCCAGAATAATCTGAATAAATTAATTTTTACATTTAGTTTTTATTTATATTGTTTAAAAAATTGACAGGTAAATATGCATAACTTTTGAACTTTGAGGAAATAAGCGAAGAAAGGCATTAATTTTAGGAAACTATGGACAATTCCATGTTTTAACTCTCTACCCTGGCACCACTCAACTCAATCTTTTGCATAGAAAGTATCAGGCATTTGCTGACAAAGCCTAGTCTTAGACTTGCACCTTGAAAATCTACCTAAGGCTGTACCCAGAACTAAGTATTGACTCCGAAGTTTCTTAAAAATTCCTAAGAAGAACTGTCTTTTTATTGTATAAATTGTATTTATGGTAGAAGAGTTGTTGATGTGTTCTGGTGTGATTTTGCTTCCTGATATCTCAGAATAGGATGGGAAAAGGAATCTGACTGTGGTAGAATGTTAAAATTAAGTCTTCCTAATTAAGAGCCAAATGTTTAAATGGGTGAATTTCATATGGCCATTGTGCATTAAAATAGAGTAAATGTTTAGAAGAGTAGAGTAGATTTTGGGACCTGTATCTGCTCCTGGATGAACTGTCAGAGTAAGGACACACAAGCAGAACTATACAGGGGGCAAATGTTCCACAGGCATTTTACCATCCCCAATTTTTTGTGCCTAAACTTTCCCGAAATGCTTTTTGCAGTATTTGTCTATTTGTAATTTTTATCTTGTGTTTGTTTGTTACTTTTTTTGCCAGGTACATTCCCCCTGACAAGAGAGAAGAAAACGATCAGTCAACCCATAAATGGATGGTGTACGTCCGAGGTTCCCGGAGAGAACCCAGCATAAATCATTTTGTCAAGAAAGTCTGGTTCTTCCTCCATCCCAGTTACAAACCTAATGACCTGGTAGAAGTGAGGTAATAAGGAATTACTCTAGTCACTATTCCAATCTTTATGCTTGCCAGGCTTATAGTGCCAAGTTTCTTGGAAAGTTAGCAGCTTCTTTTCCTGGTTTAGTATTCCATGTCTGTATTTAACCTCTGGCTTGACTTGGCTTACTCCAAAATAGTAGTAAAAATAAATGAGTTTTTCTGCAGAAAATGTTCCAAACGGGTTTGATTTTTGTTTTGTTTTAATTTCCTTCCGAGAAAAATCATTCAGTTGTTGCCTTTCATGTTTATTCATGTGGGGTTGTGCCTCCTGGCCTGTATCAGGAACACTGTGGCAGCAGGAGCAGGGAAGTGATTCTCACCCTGGACTCAGCACTGGTGAGGCCACACCTCGAGTGCTGTGTTCAGTTCTGGGCCCCTCAGTTCAGGAAGGACATTGGGGGGCTGGAGAAGGTCCAGAGAAGGGCAATGAGGGTGATGAAGGGACACGAGCACAAGTCCTATGAGGAGAGGCTGAGGGAGCTGGGGGGGCTCAGCCTGGAGAAGAGGAGGCTCATCACTCTCTACAACTCCCTGACAGGAGGCTGGAGCCAGGTGGGGGTCGGTCTCTTCTCCCAGGAACCAGCAGTAGGACAAGAGGGCACGGTCTTAAGCCGTGCCAGGGGAGGTTTAGGTTGAATATTAGGAAGAAATTTTTTACAGAGAGAGTAACGAGACTTTGGAATGGGCTGCCCAGGGAGGGGGTGGATTCACCGACCTTGCAGGTGTTTAAGATGAGACTGGATGTGACACTTAGTGCCATGGTCTGGGAACCATGGCGGGGTTGGATCAAGGGCTGGACTTGATGATCTCAGAGGTCTTTTCCAGCCTGGCTGATTCTATGATTCTATGATAGCAGAACATAGCAAACTCCTTTGTGTTTCTTGTGTAACCAAATTACATTTGACTGCTGTCATTTTGTGCTTTTTCTCAGTTCCCAGTATCTGATGTCAGTGCTGTTTGTCTTCTGGTTTACTCTCATCTGGTTAATTGATTTCTGGTGTCAGAGTGCCAGTCATTTTAGTGAACATTAATGTTCTGGACTAAAAACAGCCTACAAACCTCTCCCATTTTGCTTTGTTGCAAAATGCAAAATATGTCCCAAACTACATTTGGGCTTTACAATAACAAGCTGAAATACAAAGTAACAGTAAATGTTACAGATAAATACGCACCTCTTTTTCAGCTTGGAGAATGACAGTGGTTGAGTTAATTTTTCCTTGCTTTCTATATGTTGTTCTCTGGGTGTTATATGAAGCATGTGTCTTCACTCTGCTCGATAAGGAACAGAAGGAAATGATTGCAAAATGCTGCGTTGAAAGCTCACCTTGCAGCTGTGTCCTAGGAGCTGGCTTGGGGTTTTTTTGAAGGGAATATTTTTCATTTAACATATGACATAACACAGCCTTTTTTTCTTTTTAAAATAAGACACTTGTTTCCCATGCCTCTTATCCAACAGCTTTTTACCATTTTCTTCCCTGTTCCCTTGTGTGAAGTTAAAGTATGTTTTCAGCAGTCCAGAGCCATAAAATTCTCACTGCTGTGATTGCATTCTCTTTGTAGTGAATAGCAGAGCTGAAGATAGCTTTAGTTGTCTGCTAGAAAAACAGTCTTGGGCTTTCTGAAAAAGAGGGAGGTGAAATCTGTACCACTTCTGCATCAAAATATAATCAACGTTTTTTTCCAGAGAACCTCCATTTCACCTGACCAGGAGAGGCTGGGGAGAATTTCCAGTGAGAGTGCAGATACACTTCAAGGATAGCCAGAACAAGAGGATCGATATCATACACAATTTGAAGGTATTTGAACAAAATACTTTAGAGAAAGGCATTTAAAGGAGCTCTCCTGCATAACCTGAAAGAGGCTCCACTTGTGTGTGCGTTTCTGCCTCTTTGTGTTGTGTGTGTGTCCTGCTGATTATTTTCACATGAATAGCTGAGCTGGAGAATCAAAAAAGATCCAGGAAAGCCTCTTACCTTGATTGTATTGGATTCAATGCAGTAGCCAGGGAATCCAGCCTTGTAGCAGCTGGAGTTGATTCTGCTCAGAGCAGCAAAGCATTTACCTGCCTTTTTTTCCCTCTAGTTTGAGATTTTTATCCTGCTCTTGCTGGCTGAAACCTGACAGGGCTGCAGGGCTGTCTTTCTGTTGGTGAAGTGACTGCTGTGTCTGTTCTGTTCCTTCAGCACTTGCACATATCAGCTAGTGATTGTCTCTGTTAGAGTGGGCAGGGAGGGCTGAGATTCCCCGTTTGGTCCATGTTCCTTTTGAAAAGAGCTTTCTTTTCCAACCCACTCACTCCTGCAGCACTCAGTAGGATTTATAATATGCAGCAGTCCTGGAAAACTAGGCCATTGCTCTTGTTTTCTTTTTAATTAGTAGTCCCTGGCATTAGCAGACTTAAGTCCTGAGCTGGTTTAGTCTCCTGTTTCTTTGAGCAGCATTAGTTTTATTTAAACTCTGCCTCCATTAATGAATTTCACGCTAATGTAGATACCTTGTTGCAAACCCAAATATAGACAGTAGAGGAGGTTGAAAATACTCCCGTACAACTTAAGGACATTTAATGCAGATGATGAGTAAAATATATTTGGGGAGATATAACCTGGGGAGAAATTGGTAGCACTATGATGGGCAGCGAAGGAGGCCCAGCCAACAGAAGAAAACTGAGACAGTCCTTGGCACACAAGAGCTCAAATCAGCAAACCTTTGCCGTTCATGCTGAGCCTGTGGCTGCTCTGAGTGGATATGGGTGAGCTGAGCCTTTGTCTGTGGCTGGCAGCCTGTCAAACCCAGCTTCTCTCAATAGGTATCTTAATAGATGCCTCTGGGATGTTATGCCTCTTTATCAGCTGATACTCAGTGTGAACAGTTTTTAATCAAAAACTATAAACATAGCCTTCGTGCTGGTGGTCAGTTTAAATCTCTGAGTTTTTCTCATTATTATTTCATTATATTGAGATGAGGAATAAAAAAGGGCACTGCTTGAGGACTCCTCTTAGACTGGAATAATATTTCCTCAACAATGTCATTTCCTTCAGCTTTTTTGCTCCTTCCTATTCTAGTGTGGGCTTTGGGCCATGGTTAGTTTTTTCTTGCAGAAGAGGCGTACTTAACACAGTGTGCAGATTTCTGACCCTGTGGCCTCAAGAAACTGGATGTGCTGCTGCTCAACTTACACAGTTTGAACTCCTTTCAAACAATTTGTGTTGTAAATGCTACCTAATATATTGCTTTGCCCTGATTAGTATATTGTATTGTTTTACCCAGCTGGACAGGACCTACACAGGCCTGCAGACACTTGGTGCAGAAACGGTGAGTCAGAGGGTCGTGGGATGGAGCTTGTACTTTGAGTGCCTTAAGGATGTTTAGAAAGAAAAGACACATAGGACTAAGCACAGAGTCAGACCCATTTGATTTTGCAGTTTCTAGAATGTAGATTTTGCTCTCTTGTTGGATGAAAGGGTTGTGGCACCTTGTCACTACTCATGACAACAATCATTTTTTCACCTTCCTGGTTCAGGGGAGACTGTTTCAGCACTTCTTTCAGGAAGACCTTTGTGCTACAGTTTTAATTTTTATTTCTTTTTGAAGCTTTTGGTACCAGATGTTATGATTTGCATTCTGATGTGCTGCCGAGCTCACACATAAGGAGTTTAATTTAAAAGGATCACCCAACTATCCTGCTGAAATTTTGCAGTATATTAAGTACTTCTAAGTTTCTTTGTCTGTCAAGATTCAATACCTTAATGGAAAATGAACTCTTAAAATAAATAAATGAATTAATAACCCATAGTTTCCTGTATACCCAAAGTTGTGTTGGTATTGTTCTCCCCTTGTTGTACTGTAGTGAATGGAAATTTTTGTGGAGAAATTGCATTACTTCAGCTTTTCAGTCTGTGGAGAAAACATTAATGTGACATGTCTACTGTGATTAAAGAACACTTTTGAAGAGTAGATCATGTGGTGTGTTTCTCAAGGCCTTATCAAAAAAGGCAGAAAAGGCAAGCTGCAGTTTTGTGCCTGCCCCTACCGGGGTATGCAGCCCTTTCCTTAGTGCGGTGCTTGGAGCGGGGCTCTGTAATCCTGTAATCACTGTGCACTGTTCAGATTTCCCCATGGACTGAGAGATGTGCGGTTTTACTCTGAGGACTAAATGTTGCAAGATTTTTGTCTTAGCTCAGGTGCTGCTGGACCTTTGGGAACTGTCCCTGAAATGAATGGAAATGTTACACAGCAGTGGGGGAAAGAAAAAGAGAAATAAAAAGGCATAGCTGTTTTCACTTCTTACTTCTTTGCCTAGCCACCAAATACTAATGTCTTTTTTCCTATTTTTGGAAGGTAGTGGATGTGGAGCTACACAGACATTCCATTGGTGAGGAGTATCTCTTCTCCCAGTCTTCAGAGTCTGAACTTTCTGATGTTCCTACATCTTTATCACTACCATTGAGTATTCCAGCACCAGTCAAAGCTTCCTCACCAATTAAACAGCTGCGGGACTCCAGCCCAGATGCTTCTGTGGACAAAGGTAAAACAAATGGGTGTCAGTGAAGTGCAAGTTCTTGGAACTTCAGCTCTTCTGGATCTCTTCTTTGTTGCTCGTATGCCTTAAAGCTTGCCGTTGCTACCTGCTCCTTGCTCACCCGAGATGAACATTTCCTCAGTGTGCTCTGAAATACAATTCAGATATTGTTACAAATTATTTGAGTTTTGGGTTTTGTTGTTTTTTTTTAATCTGAGGCGTGTTGTATGGGATCTGTTTTGCTAAATGTAGTGAATATGGAGCAACAGCAGATGCACTTGGAAATAAGGTAGTTGAATAGCACTTGTTTTTTTTCTTGGCAGCTGTTTTCAGGGAGGTTTTTAGATTTCTGAGTGTCTTGGGGACTATATATACATTTAAGGAATTGGTCTAGGAATGTATTCAGTTATGTGTGTTGGTGCCTAACATGAGTTGACTTCGGGGGAACAAAAATCCCTACATAGCTGTAGTTACTAAAGTGTTGAAGAAAGTGAAAAAGAATGGTGTATGTCTGGGGGTTGATGGCATCTCTGTATGTCAGGGTCTCATTCTCACCTTCGTATGTAAGAACAGGAAATGAGTGCCCATTGTGGTGGGGCAGCAATTGATGGCTTAGGATCCTTTGGATTGCCTGAAACAAGCTGGTGCTGGCCCTGTGGGCACACTGCTGTGATTTGTAGTTTGTGTGAAGCAGGAAAAGCTGGACCTCTGTTGGCATTTAGCTTTATTTTCTGAAACATGTGGTGTCAAGGCTCGCGTGACAGACCTTGGCTACCAGGGCTGAGAAACGAGGGTGTCTGTTACAATTTGCACTCCTTAGTGTGAGAAACTTTACATTTCAAAATACGGGCAGATGCAGCATGGTCTGATGCTTTTCTTGATTTATCCCAACATTCTTGTGCCCAAGGAATGGCTGTGAGCTGGTGCCTTGCATGGTGTATTTCCTGGTAGGTGCCGTGATGCCACTGGTGGTGTTTGGGTTCAGCAAGAAGAATGTGGGTTTTTTTCTTGTGGTTGAAAAAGGACAAACACAACCAAATTTTAAATGCACAGGATTTTTATTCAAACAGGAAGATTTGCAGTGCCTTTAGGTGAGTAGTGCTACAGCCAACACGAAGGAAGGAAACTTGCCTCCTCCTTACACTAACACACAGTGGCTTCTCTCAGCAGCTCCAGGTTAATTGATCTCCTACATCAAATAAGGTGGATACCTTAACCCAGCTCAAAAGGCAGTAGGTGGTCTCCTTGTGCTCTTACTCCAAAATATGCACTGTGAGATTCTCTGTGGAGGAGATCCAGCCTTAGTCCTATGGAGCCCTAACCAAGGACACTTGAAACTACCAGCAGCTTTTGGTTAGTGGAAGGGTCTTTCCAAGAAGATGTGTAAGAAACGGCCACAGCTGAACAGGCTGTGCATGCTATCACTTTATTCTTCTGTTCCAACAAGTTCAATGCACAGGAGGAATCCCCTTTTCCCACTTTATCCTGGTTTGGTGCTTCTCACCAGTTCCTTTTCTTTCCTTCCTTCAAGAACACGTTTGTCATACCTGAGTTTTTGTTTTTGTAGAGAAGCACAGTAAGGAACTAGATGTGTCAGCCTAAGAACTATTTCTGTTCTTTTCCCTGTTTTAATCAGGATTCTCTGGGAATGCTGAAACGGAAAGACATGCCGCATTTTATTCCCTGCCATCTTCGATAGAACGGACTCCCACCAAGTTAGCCACACAGAAAGTTGCCTTTGGCTCTCATGGAAATTCAGCCTTTCAACCCATTGCAGCTAGCTGTAAAATAGTGCCTCAAGGTCAGAGTCCAAGCCCTGCAGAGTCACCAGGAAAATCCTTCCAGCCTATCACCATGAGTTGCAAGATTGTATCAGGTGAATGTTAGTTTACTTCCCTGAGTGCTTCCCCCTGGAAAACAAGAGAGTGAACCAGTTGGACTTGTTTTGTGTCCTTCCCCTGATTTTCTGCCAATCTTTGAACATCAGGCAGTAGGAAACTCTGATGAGGAGCTAAACATTTCTTAATGCTCAAGGAAAAAAATACAAGTGTGAAATGTTTCACAACAGATAAAAAGCAGGATGAGAGCTGTTCTCTCCCTGTTCTTGAATGCTTTTAAGTATGAAATAGGTGGTCTTGAACTGGACTGCTACCCTCAGAAAGGCCCAGGCAAGGACTTGTGTAGTATTTTTATGTAGGAAGAAGCCATTCTTCTCCCTCCTGCTTTCAGAAAGCTGGAATGGATTAACAAGAATTTTTTTTTCCCTGATTATTGGGCAAATAATTAGTTTCAACCCTGTAGACTCAAAGCCCTCTTGTGCTTGCCAGATCGCCTGAGATGGAGCAGCTTTGGTCTTTCTTTTCCAAAAGCCCACACTGTGTTGGATTAATTTGCTAGCTGACTGCAGGGAGCAGTGTGACGGCTTCTGAACCAAACATGGTCAAGGTGCTGCTTTTCTCAGTTCACCTGTGGTCCCTTCCCTGCCTGGGCATATTGCCATCCACTGGATGATGTTTTACATCAGAAAGTATTAATGTGCAGGTCACCATGGCCCTTGCTGTGAAGCTGAAAGATGACCTGTTGCATCTCTTCATTTTCTGATCTTCAGGGCAGAGAGGATGAAGTACCGGTTATCAGCATATGTGATTTCTGGTGATCTGGTCCCAGATAATTTTCTTAAAGTGTGCCTGGTTTGTTTGGTTTTTTTAAACTAAATTTCAATATTGTTCCTTGGCATCCTAAAACTGTACTTGGGTTGATCTACATTTAAACCTATGCCGAGTGGTGCTTTCTTTCTTTATAAGCTCTTCTCTTGATCCTCTTTTCCTAAGGCTTCCCAGAAAGCAAGAATTGCAGGGGCCATCCTGTCTTTCTTAAAATCTTTGGACTATTGTCTCTTGATCTTTGCTATTTAAATGTTACTCTGTTGAATATTTTTCCAAGGCTCTGCTGTGTGCTGAGAAGTGCTACCCCTTTCAGATTTCAAAACAGTTTATAAGACAGGGGAATTGTATTTGATGAGCATTTATGTTCTGTTTTAGTTGTCAGTCACTGCCAAGAAGTTGAAGGCAGTTGAAGCTTGGTGCTTGCTGCTGTCTCTATTCTCTGATCACTTCCTTGCCTGTTCTTTTCTCTGTATTTCTTGTTTACGCCTTCATGCGGCTTTTTTCCTCTCTAGTTTTTCTCTCTCCTGGCCCTGTTACTCAGAAGTTGCACATTTTACAGTTTGATTTCAAGGTTTTCTGCTGTAGTGAGAGCAGTGGAGGGACTAGAGTGCTCATGCCTGCCTGATGGCTGCTGTGTCACACAGCCTTTTGACAAGAGCTGCTCAGTTCCCAAAAGGCTCTGAACGCCTGTACCACGGGCTGCACAAGAGAAGGAGGGCTCAACTCTCTTCCTTCATCTCCTTGGGTGCACTGGTCTTGGCAGTGAGAATGATGTAGGTAATGTCCCTCGGGATTCAGGGATGGACCAGATGGCTTCTCAAGTTCCCTTGGAACCCTGCTTGTCCTGGTAGGCAGAGCATATCCAGGGTAGGTATGAGCCATAGGTCTTTAGATGCCTTTTCCTTTCCTTCTGTCTCTCCTTCTCCAAGTCCTGTGATCTTGCTCAGGCTGGGAAATGCATCCTCAAAAAAAGTGTTCCTTTTCTAAGCCATTTTAAAAAGTACTGCTATTGCCATGTTTTTATGTCCTTACAACATTTACAAGGTAGAAGCATTGGACTTTTTTTCTTAAGGTTCTCCAATATCGACCCCTAGTCCATCTCCGCTACCTCGTACCCCAACGTCCACTCCGGTGCACATGAAGCAAGGCTCTGCTAGTTCAGTCATTAATAATCCGTATATTATTGTGGACAAGCCTGGACAGATGGTTGGAGCAGCAGCCACAAGCACAGGTGTGTAGTATGATCATAGAAGGCAGTGGCTTAGTCTTACGCGCTCAAGTTTTACTCTCCCTTTTTGAAATGGTCAGTATAACAGCAGTATTTCAGCTTGTGAAGATGGAAAAGTACTCTGCAGAGAAAGAGGAAGGTGTGTTTGGTTTGCACTGCTGGCTTGTGTGACATGGTTAGGGATATCTCAGTCTTGAGCCTGACTTCCTTTAGGAAACAGCACAGTGTAAGGCCAAATGGAAAATCACAGACACCTCTTCAAAGAGAGCCTTTCAGAAAGGGAAAGAGGAGAAAGTGGTGTGCACAGTGGTGCACAGATTTAGACAGAAACAGCACATGGGTGCTTGAGTGACAGCTGTATCATGGAGGTGGGCAAAAATCATGGAGTGCCTGGCAGGTCAGTTGTAGGGCCCAGTGTGGGGTGCAGTGGGTGTGTTGAAGTGCTTAGACCCCACTTACCAGGAGAACATCATGGCTGTTTTTTACTGCTCTCAGCTTCTATCTGGTTCAATTCCAGCCAGTTTGGATTCCTCTAACTGGATTCCCTCAGTGGTGACAAAACCCTGGGGTCAGAGGGAGGACTGAACTGCAGGACACAGGTGATGGGCATTGGAGTCAATGGGTAATCTTTGTGTCAGGGCTGGAGGAAAAGTCCCTCTGAAGTCATTTATTTGTTGTGATTTTTGGCCAGGAACTGCTATTTTAAAACACACTTGTTTGTGTATATATGTGCTTCCCAGCACCTCAGAAGGATGCCCAGAGCCTTCTGAGGAAGTGCAGCATCCATGTAACACAAACTGTTTGCTGGGTGGGGTTGGAAAACACAAAAATTCTGCTTTTAGTGACGGTTCCTCCCTTTATCTGAGGGAACACAGCTGTCATATTCATTTTAACTTCATCACAGAGAAAATCAGTAGGGAAAGCATAGTCATATCTGGATTTTTAAAGTATGTTTTCTGGCATTCTTGGTAATACTGAAGCTGTTTTGTTGATAGGGTTTGATTAATTGGGTTTTTTTGGTTGGCTGGGGGGTTTCTGCCTTTTTTCTTTTCTGTTTCTTTACCTCCAGCCTGACTGTGTACTCTCCCTGAGTGGTTTATCATGATTTGTGTAACTTCTGAACTCTTCTAGTAGAGGTTTGTACACGGAGGATAACATCTGTAGATGCACCAGATGGTTTGGACATACAAGTCTTGGTGCCATTAAAGGTGCAGTTTCCCACCACAGTAGTATACTCTAAGTACAGACTGGCCTGCCAATTTTCTTGTCAGAGAGCCTCATCACTAGTCCCTGTGTGAGGGAGCCAGAGGGTGTGTGGAACTGGCTTTTTGGCAGCAGCAGCCAGGCTGGATTGAGCACAGTGTGTTTTCCTCACTCTTGACAGAGTCACTGGGACGATTCTGATAAGGCTGCAGATCATATTTAAAAGGAGGGGTGAAATCTTCATGCTCTATGAAAGCCAGCCTTCCCAAAGCCTGGATTTTCAGAAGTGGCTGCTCATTTACTTCTAAACTTAAGTGCAGATTGTAGTACAACCATATGAGAGACTAATTTGTTTTCTTGAGTGTAATCCATGCCTTTGGCGTCTCTCGAACAAACAAAACTAACAACCCAACCGAGCAGCAGCAGTAACAAAACTGCTGAGCTGCAGTGTTGTGTACACACTCTGAAAATGCAGGGTAAGTTTACTGCTGAACCCCCATCCACCTTGGGAGTCGGGAGACTGCTGTGGCACATGTATCCATGTGCCAATTTAGCAAGAGCAGTCTTCCACTGAGGACCCTATGCCTTCATTCCTAATTTCTGTTTCTTCCTTTATCCTACTCACTCTGTCCCTTCTGCTTGTTACTCCTCACTTTGTCTCCCTCCTTTTCTGGCCTTCCTTTCCCATTCCAAGCCTTCCTCCATGCCGGTGTCTAAGGCTAGTGTAGGTTTAGAGGGCTTCTGGGCGGCAGAGGACTTTACATCTGCAGCAGCAAGTTCCGACTGGTGGCTCCTTCACTGCCCTAATTTCGTGTATTTGCACCTGTAGCCAATACCCTCAGCCACCCAGGAGGGAACCTGACCTTTTACTTGCATCACACAGAGCTCTGGGTGGAGAGTACCTTCTCTGGGGCATGGATTCTGCAGGTGGAAATTCAGTAGTGGATTTGTTTTGTGCCCATGCCAGCTCCCACTGATGTACCTCCTGGACAATACAGTCGAAATGCAGTGCTGTGTTTCTTGCTAGAAGAGGTTTCGTGTGTGCAGTGGCTCTATTCCCTGGCCCTCACCTGACATCTGCTTTATTTCCTGCTGCACAGGGAGCCCGACCAGCAAACTGAGCAGTGTCTGCCAGGCCTCTCACGGGACTGGATCTCCTGTGTCAAAGACCCACGGGAGCAGTTTTGTTACCTCAGCTGTCAAGGTAATGTTCTCCTTAGGTGTGTACTTCCCATTTAAAGTCCAACTTCCTATTAAATAGGGCTTTTTAGCATCAGAAATTCTGCATTTCAGGAAGGTTCCTTTGACTGTCATTTCGTGTGAAGGTCTACTGTGTCTAACAGATGGAGCCATATGAGAACACGGTGGTTATACAAGATGATAGTGTCACTTCATGCAGCTCTAATTAGACTTGCCTACACATCTGTTAAAGGCACTGCTCTTTTGCTTTTCTACAAAGAAACCCATGGAGGGCATAGCTCCGAAAACGTCTTATCTTTCAAAAAGGCTGTAGCTGACTTTGATCTTCTTCACTCGGTTAGTGACAGAGTGTGATTAAACCGGAGGTGCCTTCCTCGAAACCTTCACTCTGTTCGTTATTTTTGTACAGCAGCTGCTCCTGGCAGCCTGAAAATAGCTCATTTAGTGGTTTTACAACTGCCTGCATTCAGAAAAATGTTTGTGTAAACAGTGGAGTAACATTTGGATGTGTAAACAAACAGCGATAAATACAGTTCATGCTTCTGATCTGCAAAGCCCAAAAGGTACAGAGCTGATCTGTCTCACATAAAATCTCTCCCACATCTTGTGCTAGGAATGATATTTCTGGCAGGGAAGTGGCGTCAGCAAGGCTCTGAAAGCAGCTGGTGGGTGTGCTGCTGAAAACAGGAGCGTTTCCCTGTCTCCAAGCCACAATATTAATGCAGGATGTGGTGGGGGGAAGGTTTGCCAGTCACCCTTTTACATTTGGAACTGAGATTCTTCCTGTGTCTGATAGGGAAAAAGACAATTGTTGTCTGGAGCAGTTTTTAGTTTGCGTTTTAATTGTCAAGTGTGCAACCATCTAGTCAGCTTTTAAAAGCCTGTCTGCTGAGATGGAGTTCACTTAACTGTGTTGAAAATCATTCATTGGCCTTTATTTTTCACTGATTTGGGACAGTTCTTTCTGAAGGGTTTTCAGTGAGTCAAAGTAGGCACATGTTATTAGTAACACTTGAATTCTGCATTTCCAGGACAAAGTCAAAACCATTATTTATTTAAATATTTAAATTAATTAAGTTATTAATAAGTAGTATATAGTAAATAATAAATTAAAATGAAATTAATGTATTTAAATATTAAATATTTTTTAAAATACATTAAAACCATACTTCTGTAAACCATAGTGTAAAACCATACTTCTGTTTGTCTTCTCCTTCTGAGATTGTGTATGGAATCACAGAATGGCTGAGGTTGGCAGGGACCTCTAGAGATCATCCAGTCCAACTCCCCTGCTCAAAGAAGTGTCAAATAGAGTAGGTTGCTTGAGAACAAGTCCAGTTATGTTTTGAGTATCTCCAAGGCTGGAGAGTCCACAGCCTCTCTGGGCAGTCTGTTACTCTGTTTGATTGCCATCAACAACAACAACATTTTTCTTATTTCCTGTATTTCAATTTGTGCCATTGACTCAGTCCTTTCAGAGGATACCACTGAGCGTTGATTGGCTTGACCTTCATTACACCTTCTCATCTGGTATTTATATGCATCGTAAAGATCCCTCCTAAGCCTACTTCAGTTTTACATGAGATGTATAAAAAGCTCATCTGAGAACAAGTATATTTCTTTTGCATTTGTGTGATTATGGTAAGAAACAGTTACTGCTGTCGGAGATGTAACTTTCCAAATAAAATTTGCATTGTAGGTTGTGTTAAGTAAATTAGACTCCTTTTATGTAAGTGTTGACTGATTTTGGAAATACCTCATTTGCACAAGTAATTTGGCAAGCCTGTGTGGTCCATGCTGCCCTTTATTACCAGTCAAATGTTTTATTTCTTGTATTTCACTGATTTTTGCACTGTGTCTTCCTATTCACAGCAGGAGGATTCTCTTTTTGCCACAATGCCACCCCTTTGTCCCATTGGGAGTCATTCCAAGGTGCAAAGCCCCAAATCAGTCACTGGAGGACTTGGAGCTTTTACAAAGGTATTTCTCCTGGCTTTTGTGCTGGGACAAGGAGCCCAATAGTGTCATTTCACGCTGACTTGTGCCACAAACCATGTAACTCCAATGCCTGTAAAACTTACTGGAACCACTGTGTCTTGCTGACAAGAGCTCTCTAGCACCTCTCAGAAATGTGTCTTGTATTCTTTTCTTTCCCTGTGACTCTGGTGTACCTGTGATCTTTCCTTTTACTGCCTCTTTCATCTTTTCTGTTTTTCCTTTTTATTGGTATTTTTTATTGAGGCTGATATTTTATAAGCTATTTTAGTGAGATATAATAAAAATAAACTGTAGTAGGTCTATCAGAAGCTTCTTAAAAATTGGTACAGTGATTTCTAAATCTCAGACATTGCCACTTCTGATTACATTTCCTTAAATGCTACTATCTAGAATTTAAAGTTGTTTCTGGCAATATTAGGTGATTCAAGTAATAGGTGGAAGAATGTTTCCTCCCAGTTATAGTACTTGCAGCAATCTAACACAAACACCTCCCCACCCCCCCCAAAACATCCTTTTTTGAGTTGCTGCCCTTATGGATTAGATGTAGGCCTATCCCAGAGAAACATAAAACATATACACAAGAGAGTAACATCAGCTATAATGACTTACAATATCTATAGCTGTTGTATCAGTTGTAATTTTGCAGGATAGAAATAAAAAATTGAGGTTCGGGACATGCTCTGAACAGGAAGTTGCTTGTAAATTTGAAACTTTTAATGTGTTGTGGTTTCATGCTGAGATGCAGGATATGAAGAAGTCAGGTCTAGCCAAGTCCCTTGTCAGTATGACTAGTAGCTGTAATATTATTAGCAATTTCCATGATTTCTATGGGCATGTCTCAAACGTGGGATGCTTTGTAAGTACAGACACCACCCCACGCGCTTGTGCGTTGGGAGCAGCCCTGAGTTAGAGTCTGCGTGGTGGTGAGAACCACGACTGTTGCCTGCCCTTCCCTGCCAACAGGCTGTCCCAGATTTAAGGTGTTTGCTTTTCTAACTGCTATTTCTTCCTGTTTACCAGGTGATAATAAAGCAGGAGCCCGGAGAGCTGCCGCAGCAGCCGCAGGCCCCAGGGCCGGGCGCGGCGCAGCCCTCGGTGCCGCAGTACGTCGCGGTCAAGGGCAGCCACATGCTGGCCTTGTCTCCACAGAAGCCAGTCGTGAGCACGGGCGAGGGGACAGTACAGTCTAAGGTACGAGGCTCTTGGGCATCTCTGGAGTGGTGTGAGCTCTTTGCCTTGTGGTTTTATTGCAACACTTGGTGCTTCTCCCAGGGCGTTCGAGTTGCTTCTGTTGGCAGCGCTGTGGTTAACTGGTTTCCCCGTGTGCATGGAGTGGCTGCTATTGTGCTTCCATGTAATTCTTGGGAAGGGAGCAGGCTGGGCCTGCACTATTGCATTTCCTTGTGTACAGGGACATCTTCCCCTTCTGTCCAACCCATTGCAGCAGTGTGGTGGAGGTGCTTTTGAACTGTCAGCCCAGAAAGTTCACTGCCATCATCAGCTCTTGCTGAAACTCATCCAGGTCTCTTTGGAAGAGAAGGTAAATTCTCTTTCCAATTCTCTTTCCTAGGAATGCAGGCCTGCAACACAAGAGAACAAGACAAATAGGGAGCAAGGTGGAGACTGAGCCAGAACTAGCTTTAGGTGAAATTGGTCCTACTCGAGAGGCAACTCAAGCATTTATTGTAGGAGTCGTGCCAGTGCAGTTCTGCTATGTCAGGAGTGACACAGCTTCTGAGAAGGCACACTGCAGTGACAAAATGACAGATGTTTCAGAAATTGTCTCCATTCTTGCCTACTTCCATTGTGGATAGAGTCAAATGATGTGCCAAGAATGAAAGATTACATACGGAGCTCTCACGTTTGCAGAAGGAAATACTTATTTGCATTTGCAACAGTTCATTGTCCTTTTCACTGCCTTATTTGCCTGTTTGAGCAGGTATGCAAACTCATGTTTCTCTGGAGTTACTGTCAACACATAAAGTTAAAGTACTTGGTCTATTCTGCTTTGAGGCTGTACTTTTCCCAGGGAATCTGTTCCCATGAATGTGTTGAAACTGAATTTCTACATCTCTGTAATTCGCCAAGGCAAGCTTTATCTTCAGCTGGAACTAAGCCATTGCTTATGTATCAGAAAAAAAGGAAGTGCCCTGTAATTTGAATCAACTTAATCTTTTGTGGGTGCTCTGAAATCCTGATTGTGTTTAAGAGTTTATCGTTTTACTTGGGATTGGCCTCTTGCCGATTTAATTTTGTTTCTGAATGAAGCACTTCTGTATGTGACCAGACACGTGTGAAGTGTCCTGAAATATCTGGAGATGGAGGTCGTGCACCAGGATTCACATGCCAGCAGCACATCATCCAACCCTTATTTGTTGCAGGTTGTTGGTGTCCCGGTTGGGTCTGCGTTACAGTCAACAGTGAAACAAGCGGTGGCCATAAGTGGTGGCCAGATCCTTGTGGCAAAGTCTGGCTCTTCAGTAGCAAAGGCTGTTGGTTCGAAGCAGGTTGTGACTCAAGGTGTAGCCAAAGCCATCGTGAGTGGAGGTGGAGGGACAATTGTTGCTCAGCCTGTGCAGACTATAACAAAGGCACAGGTTTCTTCCACGAGTGCTCAGAAAAGTACGTCTCAAGGCTCAGGTACAGTAATTTTACTCCTTTTAATAGCTCATGATGGGTAGACTTTGAGGGTCTGTAATGATTTATTCAGCTGCAAAATAACTGTGTGGTTGAAAAACTTCAAAATGAGTAGACAGCTCTGTAGGAAAGTTCAGGCTGATTGAGATTAAAGAAAATGTTAACTTATTATCTGTAATAGGGAAGAGGGAGCACAAGTGCTTTAAAACATGCAGTGCTCTGTGAGTGGAGATCAGATAGATACGCTGGGGAATGTGCTGGAGACCTGGTAGACTTTCATGGAGCCAGGTCTTACATTTTTGCCTGGTGTTATGGTCCTTCGCTGTTCAAAGGGCTCCCCATAAATCCAACCAACAAGAGCCATTTCACATCTTACCCCGTGCTTACAGGTACAGGAGCATGGGCAGAAGCACTCTGCCTGTGTCTGCAGACAGCAGGCTCTAGCTTAGCATGCCAGCTGGGGCTCTGGACTGTTGGAGAGGTGCTGTGTGGTGCCTGGGGCTGGAGGAAGCCTGTAGACCCCATGGCTGTGCTGCTTTGGCCTGCAGCCATAAGTGGTACTGTACACAGGGAGATTTTTTTCCAGACCTATTAAAAAAACTCTCTGTGCATCAGTGGTGGAGTTAATCTGAGGTTAGGCCAGCTAAGTAGGGATTATTGAAGGCTAGCTGCGTGTCACTCCAAGTACTTTCATCCTGTGCAGATTTCAGTGCTTCCTACTTTCTGCAAGCAGCAGTTTTATTTCTTTTATTCTTTCTTTCTAGTGATGGCTACACTGCAGTTACCAGCCACCAACCTGGCAAACTTGGCAAACTTACCACCAGGCACCAAGCTGTATCTCACCACCAACAGCAAGAATCCTTCTGGGAAAGGAAAACTGCTTCTGATACCCCAAGGAGCCATCCTGCGAGCCACAAATAATGCTAGTTAGTCTTGCAGGGAAATTTAATGAGTTAAATAATGTAATCACTGCATAATTAATATGTTTGGTATTTTTACTATAAAGCATCCTGGTGCTGTGGAAGTCAGTAGTAGGATGGGGTTTCTTTGTTCACAACAACCCATATGAGGTGCTTTTTAAGGCTGAGATCTCACAAGTGGCTTTTGTTTTTGATGAAACTGCTTTTCATGCAGTGCTCTCAATGCAGAAACATTTTTTTTTGTTAATAGGCTTGTGAATCAAACTCGCTGTGAAATACTTGGAGAATAACATGCTAAGATAGTTCTGAGGGGCAGTGCTTTGATTATAATGTGCTGTTGCTGTAGGGAAGGAAAGCTTCAGGCTTTGGACTCTGTAGATGAAAAGATTGGTCATGAACCTTCTCCTGAATGCTGTTCTTGAGACAGGTTTGGGATGAGAGATGGATTGGGTGTAAACATTTTGCTCCCAGTTCTGATTTGGCTTCCCTGAAGTATTGTTCAGCTTAATACATAAGGTTGGAAATACCAGCAACCCAGCAACAGAGTATGTCACTGAAGAAGCAGATACTCTTGCTGAAAGTATTTTTGGGCTTGTGGTGGGAGCCTCTTTGGTTGAGATTTAGAGAGACAGCTGGGTCAGTCCAGCTTTGAAACTCTCACAGGCATTGAGGAAGTGATTTTTGTGACAGCCATGAGTATTTTTTTTACCCTTAATGAGAGACTGCAAAAAAGTCACTGTTCAGCCTGTTCCTTCTGGAGGCAGAGCAATATCAAAGTGCCACTGCAAATTACTATTGCTTGATATCCATTATTCTGTTAACAAAATTGCATTGAAACAGCCAATGAAAGTGTAAAATTAAGAAGCCAGTGGGATTCAGAATGTTTTCAGGGCTTTTGCTGCAGATTCATAACCTGCAAAAGAGTGATGAAAAGACTGGTTATCTGTTGGATAGCGTTTTCATTTGATAAAGCTTTGCTTGCCCACTAGCCTTCCTTATTCCCCACATAGCTCCTTTTGTTCGTAGTGTTTGCTGGTGTGTAAGAGAGCACAGCAGCACATCTGAACTCTTCTGTACTGGGTAATAATGTTACTTGGCTGGGAAACGTGTGGCACCAAATGTCTTGCCAGGTGTTTTCAAGTCTTGTATATACAGGGGTGCTTTAGCAGCTGACACTGTCTGATTACCAAAGGGTCAAGCCTTTTCCTCTGGTTACAGGTCTTCAGTCTGGTTCTTCTACGAGTAGTGGAGGAGGAGGAGGAACCCAAAGCACAAGCAGTAACCTGTCACAGCACCTCACCTATACATCCTACATCCTGAAGCAGACACCCCAGGTCAGTGGCAGAAGCATCTCAGCTGAAGCACATTGACTGCAGTGGGGGATGTCCTGTGGTTCTGGAGTGCACAAAACATTCTTGCACTATGGTGTCTAGATCCTGTTTACCTTTTCTCCCTGTCTGCTTCCATCAGAAAGTGTTCTGTAGCAAGAAGGCTGTGTCCAGCTCTTAGTGCAGAAGCATCCACTGTGATTAACTTGCTTCAGAAGGTGTAATGTTGTTCCATCATATCCACATGCTTTTATCCTGTATTTCTGTTGACTCTTAAGTGTGTTTCAAAGTGCTGACCTCCCTAACTTATTTCTGGGCCAGGGCACCTTTCTGGTTGGCCAGCCTTCGCCTCAGAGTTCTGGGAAGCAGCTCACTCCAGCATCAGTTGTTCAGGGCAGTGTAGGAGTTGGAGCATCTTCCACACAAGGACAAGCCCTAAAAGTGATAACTGGACAGAAAACAGCTCTGTTTACACAGGTAATGTGCGAATGACGTTTCTCTTACCAGCTAGCATTTTGTCAGATAAAGTATAGGAACCACAGGCCACGCACTGAGAGCTTTTCCTTTCGTAGTTGCTTGGTTTGGTGTGCTTTTTTGTACAATTATGATGCTGGCTGTACTATGATGAGGAAAGTATATCATACCACAGGTTTCCAGCTTGCTTTCTCTTCTCAGAGGGGGTCAGCTTCCAAGCTATGTAAGCTCAGTTTGTAAATGAGCTCTGGGATTTCTTAGTGAAATGGAATTGGAAAACTGAGTAGTGTCAGGTGCAAAAACATGTCTAAATATTTGAACCTTAGAAATGGGTCACTTGCTGAAATTGTTAAAAATCTCTGGGGTTTTAGAAAACTGCCTTTTCTTTTCCTTCTTCTAAAAATTACCAAGTAGTCCCTATGAAATTCAAACTCCCCAAGAGTACTTCTAATTGATTATCCAAAATTCAAGATTGATAAGCATATATTTGCAAAGGCAACAGTTTGATAAAGTTGATTTCTGAGGTGATAATTTTGTTCCAGCTATTATTGCCAGAATTTGATTTTTCCAAAAGTATTTTGAAAATATTTGCTAATAATATAAAAAACATTTGTCTGTTTTGTTTTGTTGTTGTTATTGTTATCTTTTGGTTTGTTTTTTTAAGTCATTTAAAACCCAAACAAATAGACCTTTTTCCTTACTCTGCATTCTTTCTCGAAGGCTTCATCCAGTGGACAGACATCACTGGTGAAAATATCAGATGGGTCTATAAAATCCGTGCCTGCCTCATCCCAGCTCTCCAAACCTGGCACCACTGTGCTGAGAGTATCAGGAGGTGTTATCACCACAACTGCTGCTCCTGCCGTGGCCCTTCCCACAAATGGTGTGACCCAGGTGAGAAACAACCCTGCCAGTATTGTGTAATGCAGTGTTTGTACTCCAGCTACTGCAATCCCAGGAAAGGACTTCGACTGCTTTTTTCCCCTGTTGGTGTCCTTCCCAGTCAGCTTTCTGGTGGGTCTGCTCTTATTTGTAGTAACCGGACTACAAATACTCATGAGATCTCACAGCTCCTCCACGGTGCTTTGTGCCCAATCTGCCGCCACAGGTTTCAGAGGCCAGCAATGGCCTGAGTTTGTGCTTCTTGATCCTAGCTGTGTTCAGAGGATGTCACTGCTCTCTACCCCAGGGGAGCTGTGGCAGTGCAGCCTTGCAAGGAGGTGGTCTGGCATAGAGGGAGGTGGGAAGCAAAACATGTGTTCCTGGAGTGAAAGCTCCTGCGTGGGTATGCAGCCATGTATCCGGTTGATGCAGGTTGTCCACCTGGAGTGGAGTTGCAGTTTGTGGGGTGGGGAGGAGGGAGCAAAACAAAGTGTGTAATCACTCATAGGGTTCCCCAAGCCTATTTCTTTCCGTTAGCCCCTAATCTTTGCTTCCCCACTGCCATTACCTGTTGGGAGGCAAAGATTAAACAACTGGAGAATTGACACCATAACGCCACAGCCTCCATTCTGTATGTGCCCTCATTGTGGGGGGGCTTTTGGACATGAACTTGAGAACCTCCTGCATCTCAGTGAATGGTAGATAAATACTTGGTTTTGTTACTTCTAGATACTACCTCATTGTGCTTATTGTTGAATCATCTATGACATGAAAAGGAATCTGTTATCCCTCTCTGCCTCTTATGCAGCAAACAGATAATGCAGGTTCTTCCAGTTCGTCGTCTCCTGGAACTCCTGCAGCAAAGACATCTGGACAGCAACACCAAATCTGTGTAAGCCAGAGCCAGTCTGCTTCATCAGTGGTGAATAAGACTGCGACTTCCACTGTTGTAAGTGTTGCTTCCTTGATGACTACGGCAACGCCTGTGACGGCAAAAGCTACAGTATCAGGTACTAAACTTCCTTTCCTAGAGAGAGTTAGAACCCGGGTGTGAGTTCTTTAGATGTCTTCACTATAAGTGGACGAATATAGTCACTTGCGTTTGTGACTGTGTAAAAGTAAAGTCATGCTTTCTAAAACATCTTACTAGTGTAACTTTTGGCTTAGCCAACGAAATGTCTAATTAATTTGGCACCCTTTTGACATCGACTGTATCTGTTACAAATAACGGCACAAGTTGCCCTTTGGTATTGGGGAGGGATTTTAGTTTTCGTGCCAGGTCCCCACTAGCCGATGCCTGTGCCTGTTCAGGAGCACAGTGTGTCCCTGAGTGTGGAAACTATCAAGGTACCAGCACTGCTACAGACTTGATTAGTTTGTGAGAGTGAAACT
Organism: Cephalopterus ornatus; assembly: GCA_013396775.1. Lineage (NCBI taxonomy): Eukaryota > Metazoa > Chordata > Aves > Passeriformes > Cotingidae > Cephalopterus > Cephalopterus ornatus. Next base: position 693,245 of record VZRE01012752.1, on the reverse strand, counting down.
CCACTGTAGTCAGAGAACTTGCATGAGCAGAATTTGTCTCTGAGGCTTTGCATCTGCTCTGTTTGGCTTGGAAAGGAGAGAGATGTTGATTAGAGGGAACTGAAGGCTTTGAAGTCAAAATCAATTAAGTACAGTGAAGTAGGCTGGATCTGGGATGTTTCGAGGTACTAAAGGTGGACTTGCCCTTATGTGAAGGGCAGTTCTCCTTATTCGGTTTTATTGTATTCCAGTATCTTTTGTGCGAGGGAGAGCAAATACAGCAGGTTTGAGTGTTACGGGTTAAAATTGGAAATTTTCATTTAGATTAATTCGCCCGCTGGCATGTTCTGTTCACTTGAAGTGTCTTTTTATGAAGTGAAAGCAGAATAAAAATACAGAAAAGAGAAAATAAGTGACACTGAGCTCATCTGACAGTGTCTTTTTGAAGGAGCTCTTCTTGTTTCCTCTGTACTCCGTCTTCCAAAGTTCTCCTTTTTTATGACTGTGTTTTACACAGAGCTTGAAAATAAACAGCATAGACTAAGACTGACACAATCCTGCAAGAAGCAGTTGAGTATTTTTCTCTTTGCTAAGAAAGCAGAAAGGGTGTTTGTTTTGGTAGCTATTTATTAAGGCATATTTCCTTTCAGAGTAAAATTCCCATTTAGGAGTGAGAATGCTATCTAGATTTTGGGTTGGTTTAGGTTTTTTTGTAAGTTGAGGTACTGACTTCATCATGGAAAAACTTCAAGAATCTGAAAAAAACCAGTGGCTATAAAACATGTTATTTCAATGTATTAACAAACAAACAAGCAAAACCCCCAGACAAAACTGTGTTAAAATTCTGAACATATGTGTTTTTAAAGGTAACTTTTCAAAAAGAATCTCAAATGTTACTTTGCAACAAGCAATGTCTCCCACCCATCAGGCTGATAGTTAGTTGAAAAGGTCTCTTCTCACTGGCCTTGCTGTCGGGTCCTTTGCCATCTAACCTGACACATCAGTATGTCACACACAAAGGAATGGGTAATACCAGGTGAGCCTTCTTGCCTGGAGGTGAAAGCCTGACAAACCAGTGCTGGGCATCTTTTAAAACCAGGAGACATCTTCACCAGACCTTGCATATCTAGTACTTTGGAGGCAGCTATGTTTCTTAAAAAATAATAAAAAAATATAAAGAGAAAGGAACTTCATCTCGAAACAAATCATGAGTGTAAAATTGCCATCATGAAGCTAAGGAATCCATTGTTAATGTTTTAAAATAGAAGGCTATAAAATTCCACAATCTGAAGAAAAGTTAGCTATAGGTTGAATACAATTACATGGAAAATAGCTGGTTTACCAGTAAAAATGATGAGCATAGGCCCAAATAACAGAGTTAGTGTTGGCTGTGGTGGCTTGGGATGTCATCACAGGGAGATGACATGTTGTGGAGGAGAGAGAGGTGACAGGCAGGTGCTTGGTACTCCTGACCCATGGGACTGTGGCACTGCTTGGAGCTGTGCCGATTTCCACCAAGGTTACAGGCTGCTGCCATGGATAATGCTGTTAATATCTGAATGTTCTGCTTGTTCTTTTGGCCTTGACTTAAATCATGGACTTAGTTCAGTCCCCACTTTAAGGTACTTCCTAGCCTGATAAGCCATCCTTGTGGATGTATTCAGTGCATGTTAGAGAAAGACACGGAACACTCAGTTCAGGTACGTCCTTCGTCAGACTTGCTGCACAGCAGCCTTGGGCTTGTCACTGAGTTGGAACACGGTTGATTGTGCCCTGCTGACTGCAGTGCATGCTGCAGCACTGGGACACCTCCGTGAGAGTGGCTGTGTGAGTACAACAGAGCTGTAGTTCACTGGCTTACCAGACCCTCAAGCACAAGGTCTGGTTCTGACAAGAGTGTTTTACTCTGTGCTGAGCCTGCTTCAGTGGAAAGGTTTGTGTTACATCAATTTTGCTTAAGATTCCTTAGGCAATTAGGAGACTTGCTTTACAACTGTCAGAGTGCTGTGCAGCCTGTAATACTGTGCACACTGTGGTGCAGCACTCCAGTGTTTCAGCCATCATTTGTGTCAGTAAAAACTTGTCCTGACAGTTCACCGAACTGTGGCTTGTTAAGAGGGTGGCAGTGCTCACTTACATGCCATCCTGGCTCAAGCAGAAAGGGAGAGAAGTAGCTGGAGATAAACTGACTGGTGTGTTTTACTTAACATTTTGTCTTCCGTTCTTCTTGCAGGGTTGCTAAAAATCCACTCAAATCAGTCTAGTCCACAGCAGGCTGTTCTGACAGTTCCCAGCCAGCTTAAACAGCTCGGTGTAAACACAGCTTCTGGAGGTGTTCAGACAATACTCATGCCTATGAACAAAGGTAAAGGGCAGAGGAGGATGACAGATGGTGTTTGAAAATCCCCTTTGACACAGAATAGCACTTAGTCACTGTTGCAATACACGGTCCAAAGTAGAGATAGAAGAAAATGTAGCAAGGAATTCATCCCTAAACTTTGTGCTGCAAAAACCTTGTGTTGCTTCTGAACATGGTTATTTGTCAAAGTGTGAAATTTGATTTCTTTTTCTTCTTTGTTGCCCCCTTGTTTTTCTTTTCATTTTCAGTTTTACAGTCATTTTCTACCAGCAAAGTTTCAGCAGTTTCAGCTGTTACAGCAGCAAGTATGACTGCCCCTAGTCCCTCTACAGTATCCATCACTAAAGGTAACAAGGAATTTCTCAGATTAATAGAAATAAGCTCATGCTGCTTTATGCAAGTGGCCTGACTATGAAAGTAGACTCTGTGACTGTGGGTTTATTTCCGTTGTTAAAAGGGTTTAAATCAAGTTAAAATGGCACCTGGGGACTAGGAAATCACAGTGATTTTGCCCCCAACAAATGCCAACGCATAGACAAATATGGAGAGAAATGTGTCTGTGTGCACAGAGCGGGAAGATACACTCTCAGTACCTCCCAGAATAAAGTGTAGGGCAGAGCTGAGATGCTTGGAGTGCAGTTCTTGCAGAACTGTCCTGTGTCTCTCCATCCCAGGAGCATGATCAGACTGTCTGGTTGTTCTGGGTTGGGCACGTCTCTGTCCCTGCTTCTGTCTCACCAGAGTTCTGACCCAGACGTGAGAAAGTTCAGATGTCAGAATCAGTGATGTCTTCAAAAAAGTTACTGCTTTGAGGCGTCACTTCTAGTTAAAACTTAGTACCATTCTGTCCAGCTCTTTGTTTACAAAATGGCCAAGTACATTTGCAGCAGTTCAGTTTAGATCAGGCAGTCATATACAAAACAGCAGCAATTAATTGGTTATGCAGATTTTCTAAAAAGGATGAGATGTGAGCATGTTGAGATTTGGGGGAGAGGGAGGAACATGTGGTGGCTCTCTTTCAGCAGAATTGAAGGTCAAATTTGTTCATGCTTCGCAATCAGGATGCAAACAACAACAAAGGAAGTGTTGTTATGTAAGACCCTTAGTCTTCCTGAAGTCTCACAAGACACTATTTATCAAGCTGGCTGGTTCTTTTTGTCTTAAAATGTGTTCTGTTTCTTTGAAGTTAAGATGGAGCCTGATTCAGCTGGACAGAGCTGCAGTTCTGTGGGTACCCAAGAAAGCCAAGCAGCAGTGAAAACAGAAGAGAGCTCTGAACTTGGGAATTACGTTATCAAGTAATTGTTCATTTCTCTATAAGGATTTCTGATCTTTGAAATACCGGGGTAGTGGAGATGGTTCTAGTGATACATGCAGTGTGTTACTTTTGACCTACAAATACATCATAAAATCCCCTATCCCATACACTGCTGTAACAGTGCTAATCCTGTTGGGTGGCATTTGTTTCAGTGTTGCAATATTTTCTTTAAAATGGATTTCTATGCAGGGCTCACGAAAGGGGAAGAATTGAGTATTTGCAGTTGTTTTGGGCTTAGCTAAAATCACAAGCTGCTAAAACCTCTTTATCATCCTCTGGATGATAATTCCCGTTGCTGTTGTGTGTCCTTAGTAAGGTCAAACTGCCCAGTGACATGCAGGTCAAAAAAGGGACATCTGAAATAAGTAGGAACTGTCTGTCCTTTGGTCTCTCTGGTCTCGTTAAGGTCATGTACTTCTGTAATTACTTAGCATGAGGGCTGCCTTGCTTCAGAATTCAAATTAAATAATAATGAGTATTTATTCACTGGATGCCGTGAAATCCGGTGCCTTGTTTGTGATGCTCTTGGAAGTGCTTATTAGTGGTTTTTTGCCAGAACTCAGTCTGCAGAATCTTCTCTGCATATTTCTTGCAATGTGTAGGATATTTCTTCTGCTCTGGATTCCTCCAGTGGCTGACTTTCCCATCTCCGTGTTTTGAAAAGTTTTGTTATCCCGACATATCCCTGCAGACATTACCCTGGTGGAGAGTGTGTGTAGGAGACAGGAATAAATCTTAAGTCACTACACACTGGAAATTATCTTAGTTATAAAATAGCTATTGGAAAATACAGCTCCTGACAGTTAAATAGGGTATGGCTGGTTAAATAAACTCCCATAAATGCAAAGTGTCACATGCAGTATCCCGTGTTCCTACTGGGACAGCCTGCACTGGTAGGTGCATCTTATCCCTTAAAGTAGTGTTGCAGCTTGCACTTGATGCAGGGATTTCTTCCAAGCCTATCTTCAGTTTCTTCAGCTTGAAGACGTAGCTTCAGGTGTGGACACTTTTTGGCAAGAGGAAGGGCTGTTTGAAATACCTTCTCTGGAGTGGGGCATAACAGTTTATCTTCATACTGCTATTTGTAGTGCCTTGGGGCTAAAGACTTTAAACCATGCAGTGATTTTGAAAGCTTTTGCAGCTGATTCATTGCTTCCAACAGTCTTCATTGTGATTCTTTTTATCCCTTGCAGCATAGAATATTTGGAGAACGTCCAACAGCTTTTAACAGCAATAGTGAAGAAGGTCCCATTAATTGCAGAAAAAAGTAAGCAGTAAATGAAAAGACTTTGCTTCTTATTTTCAGTGCACCAACAAAATGCCTTGCATACTCTGTAGCCACAGAAGTTATTAAAAGTTGGAATGAAATGAAGCCATTCTCCCAGAGAGCTTACTCCAGGGGTTATTCTAAAGATGCTTAGAATTAGTTCTTCCAGTAAAGCCAAATACGTTGTTATCAGCCTTTAATAACTTGCATCTGGTTTTTGGTTACAAATAGATTGTATTTCTTCACATAATGGCTGCAAGTAGGTCTTCTTTTCCCTGGTTTGTCCTTAATGGATGTGCTTTTTTTCTTCTTTTCTTTTTTTTTTTTTTATTTTTTAAAATATAATACCAGAGTTTTAGAGTGCTTGCAAGTAGAATTACATAGGTCAACACTGTAATGTGTTTGTTATTGAGGTTTTTGCTTTTTTTCTAATCAAAAGGTGGTAATCTGCAGAGGAACATTTTAATTGTATATGGTACTTTATTGTTTCATATCTTTTGCTCTTGTGCCTAACTGAAAATGTATCAGCTTTCTCTAACTAATGCACTTTGAACGAGTGGTCCTGGAGGCTGGGTAGGGCAGACCCTCTCAGGCACAGGCAGCAGAGTAGGAGTGGGAGGCACAGTAAAGCTTCCATTACATACAGCTCTCATGCTTTTCCCAGAAAACCTTCTCACTGTGGTTTTGTTTTTACCTTGTAATTTATTTGGTGAAAAAAAGTTTTCCAAAGGAAGAGATTTTGATTAGTAAGGCAGACTTACAGGTCTACATCATACAGTTTTTGAGTGAAGAACAGCCCATAGCCACAGGTGTTTCTGTGTGTGACCAAGAGGGATGCTGGTTTTGCATGCAAAAACCACGGTCTCAGTCCCTCTTGGAGAAAGCACAGCATTTGTAAGAATCAGTTACACTCATCAAGTCTGTGAGCATGGTATGCATTTCCCTCTTCCTCTCTGCTAAATAACATCAAAGCTGGAATCCATCTTGCTTACTAAAACCTCAATTCAGTTTTTGACTTTGTGTTTTTTAGGTGAGGATGTAAGCTCTTTTTGTGCCAGTTCAGTGGAACAGTATTACAGCTGGAATATTGGGAAGAGGAGGGCAGCCGAGGTAATCCTCTCCTGTGTTTCATAAGCAGTCATCAGGAATACAAGCAGGATTTCTGAATTATGGAGCCTGCCTTGTTGTTGGCCGATTTCTTTTCTGAATCAGCCTGTTATTTATAAGGCAGTATTCCTTACAGCACGACACACTGACTTATGTTCAGATAGTGATCCTGTTCAGAGACTTTCTCAAGCAGAAGGGATTCTGAAGGTTGTTTTTCGGGTTATTCAAAACCAAGTGGTTTTGAAACTTTTTAAAACTCAAAATTTTTGCCAATTGTCCTGTTAGCACTTTATCCTCAGCACTTCTCTGGCATACTACAGTCATGGGAATTTTATTAAACTTTGTCTACCTTTTTATGGGATTATGTCTGCTTTCTGTCAGAAGAAAATTGAGGGATCTGCCATAGACAGTGCTAGTCAGTTCACCAAAGTATTTCAGTTAACCTGGACCTTTTTGTGTTGTGGTTATGTTTCTCCATGTTTCTTTATAACTTTGCCATCTTGTGTACAGGGAAGATGTTAACATTGATTAGATTCTTTGCTGTTTCCAATGATTGCAGAGTTTAATCAGATTTTAAGAAGCATATTTGCTCTAGTGGATTTCTTGCACTATGCCATCTTAACTGTTACTTGGGAGATGAGACATTTCAAGTCAAGACAAATTTGTCTAGGGCTCTGGAAATGCGTGTCCCTTTTCTTGAGACTTACTTTGGATGATAAAGCAAAGTTTAAATGACCTGTCAGAAGTCATTTTGACTTATGAGAAAATCATGTTCCTTTTTGTTTCTGCTTGCAACCTGGATTATTGTTCTGGACCGTAGGCTAACCTTAAATGTTTTAGCCAGTGTGATGAGCTTTCCCTTTGGTTTGTCACAGTGGCAGCGAGCCATGACAGTGAGAAAGATCCTACAGGAAATTGTAGAGAGGCATCCCAGGTTTCACAATATTACCCCTCTGAAAACAAAGCACGTGGTGCACTGGTGTCGATGCCACGGCTACACTCCACCGGACCCTGAGACCTTGCGGAACGATGAGGACTCGATTGAAGACGTGCTGACACAGATAGACAGTGAGCCAGGTGAGGGGTGGGGGACAGGAAGCTCCTTTCTGCCAAAGACACTGTTTATTAAATGCCTTGAGACTCTGTGTGTGTGTGTGTGTGCGCGCACCCGTGCTGCTGCTTTGTCCTTAACTCGGTTCACTCTGCAATAACCAAAGGTGGAGACTGTAAGGACAGGCCTACAAGTGAGGCTGTCCCTCGCCCATATTAGTCGTGATGCTTTTCTGAGGCCTTGTGTGCTTTGGATCCCTTGGAGGCCCAGTGTAGATAAATCTCATGAAAGATGATTCTTGTTCCACAAATGTAATCTTTTATAAGTGGATACAAAAAGTAAGCATAGGGAGTAATGACATTTCTGCCCTTGGGCAAGCTTTAGCCTCTGTTAAGACTTACTGTGAAAACAGTATGAATGAGTTCAGCTACAAAACAAAAAACCCAAATGTGGCAATGACAGTGTGGAGTTCAGTGGGGGTTAGTTTACCTCCAAAAGTGAGGTGAATTGGCTTATGTGAAGCTTCACACTTTGTATTACAGCTGCTACATTATTCCACTAGGCATAGCTCTGGGATCCCCACAGTTCATTTTAGTATGTATAAACATACATCTTTAATGTCATCTATTCTTGACAGTAAAGCTCTCTTGTTTCACCTTCAGATAATCCCTCTCCCAAAGCTGAAGGTTTTTCTGTTCTGATCATTGAGGGATTTAAGGTACTTCACAGAAGCGTATGGAATTGATTATACTTTGCGAAATCTGGCCCTGCCTTGCAGTTGTTGAAGGTGGAAAGGAAGGCTAATATCTACCTTTTAATATTTTTAGCTAAATCACTAGATTTTTCTTTTTCTTTGAAGTTTATTCCATAGTTTTCCACTAAAGGTTTTACTGGCTCATGTTGATCACGAAGAGAAGAGGTTGCCCTTTGATCGTTCCACTGTGAACATCTTCTGATTTTTTTTCTCAAAAATCATGGTAATGTTTGTCACAACGTGAAAGATGATTTAGTGCTACATGATGCCTACATAGTAAAAACTCCACTTCTCCAAGCAAGTTGAAGAGCATTAGAGTGGTTTGCCAGTTGCCAGAAAGCTTAAAAAGCTTCTATGAGAATGTTTGGGAGACTGACATTAGCCTGGTTTCGTTTGAAATGCAGCCTTCTTGATTGGTGTAGGAGCACATGAGGGAGAGAGGACCACAAGTGTCATAAAGAGATAATTAGAACGCTCTCAATGACTGTTTGCATTTCTGTTCATCTTTGTGTTTGGTAAGAACTACAGAAATAACTTGCAATTACCTTAATTTCTCACCATACTTTGAGTGTGCATCTGTTTATAAACAGCTTTTCATAACCTATCATGTGTTTAATTGATTGCTTCTTTTTCAGAATGCCCTTCATCTTACAGCAGTGGTGAGGAGCTGTGCCGAAAACTAGAGGAACTGCAGCAATTTCTGAAACAAGAACCAGAACACGAAGAGGAAGTAGATATTCTCAACTTTAGTGAGCCATTAAAAATAAACATTAAGAAAGAACAGGAGGAGAAACAAGAAGAGATGAAGTTCTACATGGCTTCCTTGCCTGCATCAGAGTTTGTGAGGGACGCTGCTGAGAAGGTAATAAGTGACTCATAAAGCTAATTGGAACTGTTAAGCTAGTCGTGGTCTTGCATTTATTTAGTTGCCTTTTTTTAATCTCTGGATTTTTTAATGAAAGATTGGAAAAATTGGACCTTCTGACTCATGACACTCAGCTGCCACTGCTGGCAGGAGAAAGGGAAGTGTACCAGCTGGGAGTTCATTTCAGAATGGCTGTGTTGCAAGGCTTAGTACAGAAAAAAATCATCTTGGAAGGCTAAAAGCAAGGATAAATGAGGGATGAGGAGCGCTGGCACTGAATTTTTCCTGTTCTGTTGTGAGAAAGATTCAGACTTGTTTCTTGGACCAGTGCGGTTTAATAGCAACTCCTGAGAAGGGGTTGTGATAAAGATTAGGCCACAGCAAGCTTCTCTACTGCTTGGATTGCTTCCTCCCATTCAAATCAGGGCAAAAGGAAGGGAGAGAGAGGTGTTCTGCCACTGCAGCAGGGAGGAGAGAGAGCAGACTGGCTTGGCTTGTAGGAAAGAGTGCTCGCCATTGTACCAGCAGAGACGGGAGCAGCAGGAGCGGTTTGCGTGGAGCAGTTGTGGGAGAAAGAAAGGATCTGTCTCCACCTCACATGCTGACATCAAGGGACAAAGCTTTGGCTCTGCAGTGTATCCAGACTCGTGCTGCATAGGTGACAAAGGCACGGACACAATGAGAGTGGGACTGAGGGATGAAACGCTCTTTTGATGTGGAACTTTTGTGCCAGGAGTACCGTTCAAAGTGGTTTCAGTTGCCGTAGTTGGGTGCAGGGAAGAAGATGAGTAGATGGATTGAATATATGTACAGCTTTAAAATAGAGCTACTGTTCTCAATCCAAATATACCCAATGCAGCCTGGGTTTTGTGTGGATTTTCTGAAACAAACATTAAAACCTGCTCTTGTTCCTTCTGACTTTTAGAGGCATTTCTGCAGGCTGTACTAATTTCCTCCAGATTTTTTTAAAATGAAGCCTGAGATTATACTGCAAGGAAGTTCTACAGTGTCTGCTTGCTTCTTTTTTAACTACCCTTTGTAATAATTTTTTTTCTGTTAATCTCATCTAATCTGTATTACAACTGTAGTACGACTTGAGTTGTGTTATTTGATGTACTCTTTTTTTTTTTCCCTCTCATATTTTATAGATAGGGATTTCTTTTCAACCTGTTGAGGTACAAAAGAATGTTTATGCATCAGTAATAGAAGATATGATTTTAAAGGTAAGAAATGGTTTCACAAGAAGGACTTAAATGTAATTGTATTAACTCAGTAATTAGAAAAAACGTGAAATATCTTTTATTAATGTGCATTTATCAAATTAGGAGATCAGAGTCTGATGTCTAGGCAGGTATATATGTGCCCAAAGAGTCGTACACTTTTGTGAGTGTTTGCAGCTTTCTAACTGATTTGTTGGCTTGGACACAGAATAGTGATTTGCAGATTCTCACTGCCACTTAGATACTGACTCATTCTGTAATTTTGAAAATACCTCTTACTTTGTCCTTCCCTTCATAACTGGGGGTGAAATTGCCAGAGTTGTGTAAGACTTGATTATTTTATACAAAGTTAGCTATTTTTCCCTAAATATCTTTGGAGTGCTTTGCCTGTGTTGTCTCTGCTGAATTCCTGCAAGACAGTAATTCTGCCTTGTGTGAGAAACCATTTCTCTGTCAGAATCACTTTTGGAAAAACAGAGAAATGGTTTTATACCAAAGCTTTGAACAACATGGAGCTGAAGTTCTTGTGTTCGGACTGAAGGCTAACATAGATTATTTCTAGCAGCACTCTGCTGTATTTCATGCCAAAGATGATTTTTGGCGTTGCTTGTACAGACTGCTGTTTATTAGAAGATGAGTTTTTAAAAAGCTAATTGATTCCAGGTGGCACATGCACTCATGTGCATGCCTGTGCTGTGCTCGCTGTTACTTACTGTAGTTACATTCTGATATTGATACATCCATTTCTAGACACAGATTGTAACCATCAGGTTGCTCCATTACAATTGTAGAGTTATGCCAGTTTTCCTGACTGAATGTCCCAGAAATCTCTGCTCTGGTCTTGACACAGCACAGAAAACCTTAACTTCTTTTGACTGAACCTTGGTTAAGCCAAGTGTTGGGCATACACCTGCTGGCTTCTTGCTGCCCAGGCTGAAGGTTTCTGAGACAGTGACTTGACCACAGGGAGTAGCTGGCAAGCATGTACCAGCTCCCAGGAGAATATCCGCAGCCTGCCATGCACAAAACCAGCTCTGGTGTGTGAGAGGAAGGGTCCTGATGTGCTCTTTGAAACACAGGCTCTGGAACACTGGATCCACCCTGCTGTGGACTTGCTGCTCTGCAGGTCCAGAGGGAAACCGGGCTGGGCAGTTACAGTCTAAGCTCTGGGTGTCTATTGGTCTCTTTCTTTCTGTTAAATATTCACATCTTAAGTAATAAAACTCACTTAGGCATTTTGAGCTGCTCTCTGCTGATTGATTAAGGATTGAAGTGAGCTAAAATTTCTCCTGCTCTGACACTGATACTCAAGCAAATAGCAAGTTTTTTGATTCTTTTTGTAATGCTGTCTCCTAATGTTGTCTCCTCTCACAAGGCCACTGAACAGCTCATGAGTGATATCCTGCGGGAGGCGCTGGCTGTGGCGTATCAGACGGCTCCTCACAACAGGTACAGCAGCTCGATTCTCTGGGACCACTTGCACCAGCACTGAGGGCTTGAATGGCTTGAGACATTTAGTCAGTGTGGGGCTCAGACAATGAGAGTGAGGGAATTTGTGGACTATATTCTGGGAAGATCCAAGCCTTATAAGGGGGTTCGTCATCTCCTGGCTCCATAGTGGCAAAGGATGGAAACATAAACAACGTCAAAGACCGAGGCAGGATTCTCTGGCATTGCCATGTCCAAAGGCAGATGACCTGTTTCTACAGAGCCATGTTGGTATGACCTGCTAACTCTTGTCCATCTCAGGCTACTATGTAGACAACTTAGCCATGGCCTGCCAGAACTTAAGCAACCTAAATAATCTCTGTATTTTACTGATACAGACTTTTCTGGCTCAGATACTGAGTGATTCTTATAGAATCACAGAATGGTTTGGGTTGGAAGGGACCTTAAAGACCAGCTCATTCCAACCCCCCTGCCATGGGCTGGGACACCTTCCACTCTCTTAGGTTGCTCAGAGCCCCGTCCAACCTGGCCTTGAACACTTCCAGGGATGGGGCAGCCACAGTTTCTCTGGGCAACCTGTGCCAGGGCCTCACCACCTTCCCAGGGAAGAATTTTTTTCTAATATCTTATGATTAGGCCACATTTTGATTTCTGTTCAGCAGAATGATTTGGGATAGCTTGAAATTGATTAAAAAAGAACACTCTGAGAAACTGCTTAGTTTAAATATGCACTTGTATGCAATGTATAAATATTTATATAATATATATAAAATGTGTGTGTTGTGTGTAGAAATACATACACCATGTCTGTATTATAGAAGGTCAAGAATTAATATTTTAGCACTTGATATTCCTGTCCCAGTGCGTAAGAGATTTCCCTCAGTCTCGAGAGTGGCTTTTTTTGTGCTGTGACATTTTAATGCTTTTTCTGTGTTGTTCTAACACCTGCTCTCATAAAATTTTTTTTTAATTATATTTTTATTCAACCCTTCCCCCCCCCGTTGGTAAATTTATTGGCTTGCTGCTTTGTGGACACATGTTTTTTTATGTATTATAATAGCATCTCTGATGCATTCCCTGCAGGACTCCAAGAGAGATCACGGTGATGAATATTCACAAAGCCATCTGTAATATTCCCTTTCTTGACTTCCTCACAAACAAACATATGAAGATACTAAATGAGGAACAATGAAATAGAGCAGAGAAGATGCTACAGGAAAGGTGGATTTATGACTGAAGTTAGGTTGACAAATCCAGTATTTCTGTAGGATACTTATATACATTTATAACGTTGGGCTACTAGATTGTTACCTCCAATTAAAGATGCACCTTAATGCAACAAAATGATGCTCTGTTCCAAATCAAGTTGTTAAATGTCAGTGTTTACTTGGTAAGTGTATGTTCAGTGGCTGAACAAACATTGTCAGTTTGCATCGAGTTGCTAGCTGTGAGAGACTCCACAGGCCTGGTCCCTCTGAGACAGCTCTATTGATGAGATTGAACTGGGTTTTAAGATAAAAATTATGCTTTTTGATGCAGTCTACATATGAATTGGTTTCCCCATGCAGTGGGCAGGGCACTTGCTTTGGCACTCTGAGTGTGAGAAAAGTCAAAGGCAGCTTTTAAAGATGGGCCATTTGAGTAGATGGGTGGGGTAGGTTTGGATGTTGGGGAGCAGAAAGATGATGGCTGCAAAAATTCCGCCAGTCCTGCCCGAGCATGATGTGTGTGACTGAGAACACAGCTGGGGAGGCTGATCACTAGCTTACTCAGCTAAGTGTCACCTCACCAAATTCCTTACCACTCTAGAGGAGGTGTCAGATGCTGCTTTTCTGTCACCTCAGAAAAGGTAGACTGGCACATCCTCAGACAAGATGAGCAAACCATGGTCAGGCCTGGGAAGATTTGGCTGACCACTTGTCCCGCATGGGATGGGAAGGAGCAAGGACGGTGTTCAGTGTGGGCTTGGACTGGCTGAAACACTTTGGTTGCCCAGCAAGTGCCTCCCCAGGCTGTCAGAAGGTTTGGAGTGTGCTGGAGGGCAGGTGACCAGCTGTGTTGTACAAGTCTTAATGTTTTGGCAGTGTTCACCAGCTTAGATGTGAAGTGCTGTGGGAGCAGCACTTCTTTGGATTAAGTTCTGTTCTACACAGCCTGATAGCATGAAAAAGTCAGACATTTGCTGCTTGTGGGGAGATCCTCTGATGTCTTGACTGCAGGAAGAAATTCTGCTACTAACCCCAGCACTTACCTGTCTCAGGAACATCACTGGTGAGGGAGACATGTCTGCGGCCTGGCTATCAACACCTCGCTGGAGAAGGCTTCGCTGACAACATCCTGACCACCTCACATCCACCACCCCTTTGTGCTGCCTCGTGGGGGCTTGCTGGTAGTGTGAATAAGCCATTGTGAAGCTGGTGGGACTCCTGTGGGACTGTCATGCTTTCAGCGTGCTTGTTTTGTGTGGCAGTGCTGTCATGTGGGTGGAGCATGGGTCAAACAGCCAGAACCTCCAATGTGCTGATCTCAGCTGGGTCTCTGATCTGCTGCATGGCCTTTGATTTAATCACTCTGTGCCTCAGTTTCCCCATCTCTGAGCATGGGGAGCAGGATACCTACCTCACAGGGGTGTACTGAGGCCTCGCTCTTGTTGGTGCCGTGCTTTGACAATACAAAGCCTTTTATAAACATTAAGCTACAGTTATCTTTCCTGGCCTGGGGTAGGAACAGAAGTCTTCAAAATGTTATCTTTTGGTGCTTTTTTTGGGCTAGAAGACAGATGATGGTAACTCCAGTAGTGTGCATGAACTGTGAAAAATGGTTCAGTTAGGGGGTGGCTTCAGGCTTTGAAGGAGAGTAGCACAGGTTTAATGCAGTTGTTAAACTGAAGAAAGCACTGTGTACCTCAGGTGAGGTCCTGCCTGTCTTCTCCTTAAATAAAACTAGGGTCTGCAGGAAAGCCCCTCTAAGTTCATCACAGCTAACAGGGAGCTGTAGTTCTCTTCAGTATAAGAGTAGCAAAACCTGACCCTTGAATCCAGGAAACGGGACCAGTGGATGAAATCCAAACAGCATTCAGAGAAGGACTTAAATGCCCCCTGGGAAGGACGTTAGAGATGCTCTGGATTCAAAAGCTAATCCTGGCTTGTTCGGGTGAGCTGAGTGCAGGATTGCCTGCGAAAGGAAAGGGCACAGCTTAGCCCTGACATTAGTTTATCAGCAGAGGTCAGTGTGACGGAGTCGAGCAGTGGTGATTATGTTTCAGCTCAGTGTGGAGTAGAGAGGAATCCAGGTAGCTGGGGAACTGCAGGCCCCATGCTTTGTAGACTGTAGTGAATTGCAAGTCTGTACTTTCAGGCACCCCTGTGTGCTGCTTTTAGTGCATAAAAAGAAAAGAGAAGGGCATTTTCGAGTTCTGTTACTGTTGTGACTGCCTGCAGGTTGTGTGGGTACGGTCTTTTGGGCAAACTCAGTCTGCTGTGATCTGCAATGGCCTTGAATACAGTGTGCAGTTTTGGGCAGCACAATATAAAAAAGACATTAAGCTATTAGAGAGCGTCCAAAGGAGGCCACAAGAAGGTGAAGGGTCTGCAGGGGAAGCATTATGAGGAGCAGCTGAGGACACTTGGTTTGTTCAGGCTGGAGGAGACTGAGGGGAGACCTCATTGCAAATACAACATCCTCATGAGGGGAAGCAGAGGGGCAGGTATTGAGCTCTCTTGTGACCAGTGACAGAACTCAAGGAAATGGCACGAAGCTGAGTTGGGGGAAGATTAAGTTGGATCTCAGGAAAAGGTTCTTCACCCAGAGGGTGGTTGGGCACTGAACAGACTCCCCAGGGAAGTGGTCACAGCACCACACCTGCCTGAGTTCAAACGTTTGGACAACTCTCTCAGGCATAGGATGTGACTCTTGGGGTGTCCTGCACAGGGCCAGGAGTTGGGCTTGATGATCCTGATGGGTCCCTTCCAACTCAGCATATTCTATGATTCTGTGACACACACATTTCCAGCCCGTCTCTTGTGGGCTTAGTTTCTGGGATTGTGATACGCCCAGAGCAACTTTTGAGGATGCAGAAGCTCGGCTTTGGGCATCTGTTTGTAAACTGTGGCTTCTTTGCCTGTGTCCTGCTTTTCTGTGAGGAATGGAATTTCACAATGAGTCCTGCACCTGGCCCTGAAGCAGGCAGGTGATGACCTCTCATTCTTAATGGGGTTCTTGCACAGGAGATCTGTTGCTACATTTCTGAGCAACCACAGGTTATTCTCCTAGGAGATGCATATGAATAGTACGTAAAGTTTGCTGAAGAAAAATAAATTGTTAAAAGCAGATAGGAAATTACAAATTTGTTTAGTCCTTCAGATGTAGGAAACGTTTGCAACAAGTTCTTTGCATTTTGAATAGTGGTGGGAGAAAAATTGGTTGGTGAGAAGTTCCTGTGGGAATTGCTTGGAGATGAGGTAGAGGCTGTGGAATTTCACACACCTGTTCAGGTGTTTGTGGAATGCTGCAGGTGATATGGTGTGTTGAAATGTTATGGTATATTTCTCTGGCTTTTGAAAGAGCCTAGATACAAGTTAAAGATCTCTTTACAAATATTGCCCCTATTTGTAATGCTGAGTGTTTAAATCCTTCATGTTATCTGTATTATACTGTATAATTGTGTAAGATACGTATGTTTACAATAAATTCTTTTATTAGCTGTGCCCTAGCACAATCCTAATTTGTCTTGACTGTCACCTATCACTTACCATTTCTCCAAATCTGCAGATACTTTTATGCTCTAGTTGTGGAACTGATCTGAAGGAAAAGGTAATTTTTCCCTTTCCTGGTTATTTTAAAAAGCTTCTGGTTTTGGAGGTTGGGGGAAGGAAAGCCAGGAGCTGATCTCCAATCTTTTGTCCTCCAGAGCAGGCTGTTTAAACAGCAGGGAATTTTTGGTTTATGTGGAAGATCGAAAAGCAAGGTGGGTTGAGGTTGGCCAGCTGCCAAACGCCCACCCAGCCACTCTCAGAACGGCACAGAAAATAAGATGAAAAAGCTTGTGGGTCAGGATAATTTACCATGGAATCATTTAGTTTGGAAAAGACCTCTAAGATCATCAGGTCCAACAGTAAAGCCAGCACTGCCATGTTCACCACTAAACCATGTGCCCAAGTGCCACATCTGCACGTCTTGTAAATCCCTCCACCACAGGGATTCCACCACTGTTCTGCTCAGAGCAAGGCAGTCTCTGTAGATAAAAACAGGGACATCACATACCAGTTACTGCCATGGGCAAAACAGACTCGACTTAGGGAAAATTAGTTGAACTGATTGCCAAATAGAGCTGGATGGTGAGAAACAAAGACAAGAAAAAACAACTGAAAAAAAGTCATGTCCCCCCTTCCCCCGCAACTCCTTTTTTTTTTTCCCCCAGATTGACTTCTTCAGGCCTCCACTCCCGACTGCTGCCTCCTCCATCCCTCAGGCACCGGGCCCAGCCGGCTCCTCTCAGCGGTTCGGCTGCTTGGGGGTGGCGGGAGCCGGCTGTGTCCGGCACAGGGCAGCGCCTCCCCTCACAGAGACCCACCCACAGCTCTGCCCTCCCCTCAGAGACCCACACACTGCCCTCCTCCCCTCACAGACCCACCCACAGCTCTGCCCTCCCCTCAGAGACCCACACACTGCCC
>VZRE01012752.1:658831-675971 GCA_013396775.1 Cephalopterus ornatus | reverse complement strand
AGCTCTGCCCTCCCCTCACAGAGGCACCCACCACCACCCTCCTCCACTGTCAGAGACCCCGGTTCTCTCCTGCGCCGGGCACCAACACCTGACACGGACAGGAACGGGAAAAAGTAAGAAAAACAAACTCCTGTGTTCTCCTCCGGCTGTGGGGAGGAGTAGTGGGTTTCTGTGAGCAGACTAATGCGCTGTTGCCTTTTGAAAATGCTGCAAAACTCCTTGTCTGTGCTCAATCCCGCAGAAGTGCCTCCTGAACTAGCCCAGGTGGCTGAGGAAGGCTGGCTGTGGCCCCTAGTGCCTCCCTCCCTGCCCTCGCACAGCTGAGCACATCCTGGGGCGCGGGGGCATATGCAGCGTGCCCAGATATGCCCGATTGTTACTTCAGGAGTTAAGCTGTCTGCACACGGAGCTGGCACAGACACTAGCGGTGTGTCTGGGTCTCAAGGTGGTCTGGGTGACACCAAAGCCTTTGCCACCAGGAATGAGGGACCTTCCACACCTTCTATGCCATCTCTGCTCTGGTAATAAACATAGCCTCTGGGATGCATGGCACTAGCAATCCATCTGTGGCAGACTGTGTAGATCCTTAGGACTGCACATTACAGCAGTGGCCAGGATAGAGGAAATTGGTCTGAGTAAGACAAAGGTCATAGGTCTGCACATCATTGTTTATCCTCAAAGAAATTAGGGCAATGCAGAGAGAAACGTGCTGTTTATGTAAGCAGGCAAAACAGTAATGTGCTGCTTATGAACTTTTCAACGAGAACTGTTCTGAGCAGTGGAGTATTTCACACACCAAAGCGTCCCCTGAGCATGTGGCAGTGCAGATATTCACAGCTGCCTGGCACAAAACACCCTCAGCATCCCAACAGGCGAGGTGTCAGGAGGATTAAATGAAACAAGTAGGTTCAGTGTCACCCTAGAGGTAGTAAATTATAAAGCTTCAGGTGTAAAACTTTCCATTTAAAGGACATTTCTTTATGTGTCAAATAACCCTTGTTTGCAGTGTGATTCACAGTTGGAAAGCCTTGAGGGACTTGGACATGGGCCCAGAGCAATTGGAAAGACAAATACTAGCGTGAGAACAGCGTTGGAAGCGGTCCTGGCATAGTGACTCCCTGGAGCCTGCAAAATGCATGTGGGTTTGCCTTCTTCAGAGGAACTTAGTTTGATACCTTTCAATTTGGCTGAGGCGGGTGTTTTTCATACAAAATCAGGTAAGCTGCAGACATTGGCAGCCAGTGGCATCACCCTGGACCTTACCATGGTAAGTACCTGCTCAGTTTGTCCCTCATGTAGTTGGAGCCAGGCAGCAGCTCGTGAGCCTTTGGCTTTCTCCTGGGAGTCTTTGAGGCACAGCTAGGAAAGCTGGCCTTGCGCTGTCCGGGGAAGGTAGCTGTACTTAAAGCACCTTCACTGACAGAAATGTTATTGGGAGTAACTGTAAAGTGATGGTATCTGTTAAAATTCAGTTCCTGTGATCTCTGTGAGGTAGCAGAGTGAAACGGGGGTGAAACTGTTAACAGGAAACACTGTGGGCACATCTGAAAGGAGTTTTGAGAGTGTGGCACGTGCATCAGAGTCGATCTACCCTCTGTACATTTCATAGGGAATGTAGCAAATTAATGTCATTGGTTCATCCCCTTTTCCCCTTCACGGTGATGGACTGCTTGCTGAATAGTTTGCTTTCCCTTTGAAAAGGTTTGGGAAAAGTCCCATGAGTGACTATGGATTCTGCAGAGCCACAGCTTTCCTTTGGAAAGCAGCTATGCTTTCAGATTAGCAGTTGGGCTACAGCTTGAAGTGTGCCTTAGAAGCTGTTCTTCCTGGGGGCTGTGCCTGCAGGCAAGCTTCAGGAGTAAGGAATTGGCTGCTGATGGCTCTGAATGCGTCTCCCCAACACCTTGCTTGGTGTCTGCTGTGCTCTGCTGTCCCTGCTCATGCAGGTGTGCAACACAGACATGCAGCGATAAATTGTCCTGGAAGGTTGAATTACCTGAGGGTTATGCTTTACAACAAAAAAAAATTGGGAAAGAACCAATAGACAAAATACATTTTAATTTATTAAATTAAGTCCAGTCCATTTGATAAAATACAAGCTTATTATATTACCAGTTGATTTAAACCTGGGTTGTTTTTGTTTTAAGAAATACAGTGAATTACAAAGAGAGAATAGACAATTTCTCCTTTTTTTTTCTTTTTTTTTTTCTCTCACTGTTAATAAAGTCCAGGATTGAAACGAACTTAAATTATTTGAACAAAACTGTTAAAAACATTATAAAGAGATTAAACAAGCAGATTGAATTCTTAGAAACATCTAACATGCAAAACTTTTAGTACAGTTTGAATGTTTCAAATTACTATCCTGAAAAATTAATCTCCTGAAATATTATTTTGGCAAGCACTGGGATTAATGTAGGTTCCTATGGGTCCAAGGATGAGTGTGGGAAGTGCCATCCCTTGTCCCACCCAAACACAGCTTACTGCAGGTGTTCCATATTCTGGTGGTTGTGTTCGGTCCTGCTACAGCGAACAGAGATGGCACCATTAAATTCTCACACAATGCAGTGAGAAGATGCTGTCTGCATGTATTCCAAGTACAATCCACATGCCAACAGTTCAGAAATTGTTGTTATGGGAGTTATCAGCAATGCATACGTGTTTGCAGCATCCCCAAGTTCGTTAAATTTGCTTTAGGCTTCAGCTAGAAGGAAGTTTAAGAAAAACTCCTCCTGTGTAAAAGTCTGTTTCATTACAGGTGAAGGAATATCTGATCACTGTTCAAGTCTGAGGATAGTTTCCCTTTGCTCTAGACAACACACGTGTTGCAAACACATAAAGTAAAAGTTTTTCAATTTTTTTCCCAAAATAATTAGTTAAAACCAATAAGTAAGCAATAGACTAATTATATTGCATAACTTATTAATAGAAATTGTAAAGTCTCAATGAACAAAGGCTAAAAAAATGGTTTCTTAAAACACATGTACCTCAGCAAAAGTTAAATGCGCAGCAATCTAAAAAAATCAGCTTCAGAACAATGACACTTGGAATGGCCTATCTTAGAAATGACAGATGGCTTACATTCTACATTACATTTTTCTTTAAGAAGAATTTCTAAGTAACATTCGCTTGTGGTTGTTCCTAGCATTAGCATTACCAATATACAGGCAATAATTTAGGAATTTCAAGGCAATATTTTCCACCTTGCATATGCAAAGAGTTAACATTTATTAAAAGTAAAAGCATATCCTTTTCATTAAAGGATCACAGGTTGCTTTAGGTAAAATCCATGTACAATATTTACACTCACCCTAACAGCTGTACAAATCACATAAGTGTCTTAGATCCTCTGGAGGAGTCTGGTGGGTTCCTGGCTGTGTTCATGTACTCCTCTACAAACCAGCCTGGTGCACTGCTGTCAGGGCTGTCTCCTGCCTTTCAGTCCCCTCTTGCTCCTGCATCAGCCCTTCAGTTTCGGAAATATCCAGCCTTCCAGCTGGAAAGCCCCAAAACACTGCATGTGCCAGATTTATTTTAGAGTTTAATGACATTGGCTTCCTCTAGCTTCTAAAACAACCCTGGAAGTTCAGACCAGCCCCTGTGAAGCTGTGCTTTCTGGTGATGCCATCTGAGGTCCTACTTCCAAAACCCCTCAAGAAAGGGGCAGACTACTCCCTGGTCTTTCTCTGGCCTACTTAGAGGGTGTTGGTAAATAAAACTGGTTTGGGTTTTAATTATCCATCCCGTTGTGATTGTTTTCCCTCCTACCCTGCGTAGTTATGCGTAGGGACACTGCCTGCAATCCTACCTTAGCTGCCCAAAGTCAATCTCCTAATGTGACGCCAGCTGGCATAGTAATGAACCCGCTCCTGTGAAAAACTAGGTCACTCCTTGCAGGGTGTTTTGCCAGTTCTAAACCAAGCGCTTTGCGGTTTGTTGTGTTAACAGAAAGTGTGTATGCATATCATTAATCACTGGAGCTGCTGTTGATAACACCAGTTCTTTGATCTTAACACTCCTCGTGAAAATTGCATAGTGATACATCTTAACAGAAACGCTGCGTTTAAGCTGCCTGGGTGCAAAGGAGGGTCCAGGTTCAAACGTTGAGGATCCGCGATGGCGCCTGGAAAACAGCAGAAGGGTTGGGGGAGAACCTGGTCTTCACCTCTGGGATCTAGTGGGGTGAGGGGAGAGAGAAACATTAGTGTGACACAGAGCACAACTGTCTGAGAGTCTGAGAGATCTGGAGTGCTGTGAGGATCTGTGTGCTCTCCCTGTAACATGCCACTACCCAACAAGCGTTATCTCTTGCCTGGGCATCAGGGAGCCTGGCCTTGGCATGCAGGGTGGTTTGAGGGCAGGTATGATGCTGTGTCAGTGAGAAGGGGCTTAGTTGCCAGCCCTTGGACCAGGAGGTGTGTGGTGTGATGGGGATAAGCATGGCTGGGCAGGCTTTGGCTGGAGCCAGCTTCTGCAAGATGAGGAGCTGCCTCTTCACAAAGTCCTGCTGACAAATACTCTACAAACATCACAACAAATTCACCGCTGGCCTGGTGCTGGATTTTAAGTGAGAGGAATTACAGTAGTGTGTGTCCTTAACCTTCTGGAGAATGCCATCCAGGCTCCATCAAAATGTAATGCTTTATGGGGCTATGATCTGTGTCTGCTGTGAACAGAGGTGCAGACCTGAAGTACCCAAAGGAGAACAGTTGGTTACTGGCCATGCCAGGCTGTGAAACTTCAAGGACTCAAATAAGGATGTAAACTCCTCCTGCCTGAAGGAAAGGCAGAGATAAGTGGTTGCTCTCTCTAGTGTCTGTGGAGTCATAATTACATGCAATATGTAGCTGTTTTGGTTGTGCTGAAGCATGAAGGACACCTGGATGCTTCTGTCATCCCTAATGCTGAAAACCCAAAGGTTTTAAAACAGCACTGGCCATAGATGTACATCCAGCCCAGGACTCTGGGTGAATCTGGGCATAAAACATGAAAGCGTGGAAAGCTCTGCTGGGCATGCTGATGGGCACCATCCAAGCAGAGAAAGAAGAGCAGGACCACAGGCAAAGAGAGTATAGGGAAAAAGGGAAAGCTATTGATCTGGTTGTTATTGTTTCGTTGTTCTGATTTTTCCATTCCTCTGGGGATGCATCTGACACACTGAGGAACAAGTGAGATGTCACAAACAGCCCGTGCACAGCTCAGCAGCTGGGGAGAGCCATTCCTCTGAGTCCTCCATGTAGGCTGTCAGGACAGAATGTAAACCTGACTCTCGCGTGTCTGGCAAAGCCAGGGCTTTCAGGCCAGAGGGAAAGTCCAAATGGTCAAGTGTGAACCAGGGACAGTCTGGCTTCTCTTTGAACTGGTGGCTCTTTGTCACTGTCTTCATTCCTGACTACACCATTCCCATGCTGTCTGTGAGAGAGGCTGTACCCTAGGGCTCCAGGACACGAGACCTTTGCTGCATGGTCCAGAGTGCAGTGTCCAGGGTGGCAAGTGTTTGTGTCTGGGATTCCAGTCTTCCCTTTCCTTTCCTTGAGAACTGGGATAGGGACTCCAAGGGGTTCATCTAGGACCCTCTCCTTTGCATCCTATCTGCCATATAGAAAGACACTGTATTTTGATCCCTCTAGGGACAAAATGAAAAATTAAATTCATAAGGGTCAAAATACAAAGTTTAAGAGTTAAATATATTCTATCCTCATTGTTGCACCTCAGTAAGCAGCCCAGACTATTCAGAGCTAGGAAGAAATTTTGGTGAGGTTTGCAAATTCTGTTTTGCCTGAGGTCACTGTCCCACTTGCAGCAGAGCTGGATATACCCATCGTGTGCCTTGTCGCAGCAGTGTGCTGGCAATCCTCTGCGGAGGAGGCACTTGACTGTCTGCTGATTAAACACTTCTTCCTCGTCTCCTCCAAGGCAAAGATTTACTTTTTACGTGTGGCCCTGGAGTAGCTGCTATTACCTCTAACAGCACAGCATACTGCGGCTGAGAGTTCAGCCCCGGCCCCATCTCTGCTTTCTGTGTCACTCAGTGCAGCCTCTCAACCAATTCTGCAGCTGGCTGTGAGATGCTGCTCTCCTTGGTGGTCTAATGCAAAAAGCAGCGAAACCAGAGCCTTGTCAGTGTGCACTTTCCTTCCTCGTGGGGATGGGGACTGTGAGGGACCCTGCCAGGCAAAATGCTGAGTACAGAGAGAACGTTTCCTCGTGGGATTTTCAGTAACATGTGTATTTCATGAACAAGAAAATGATCTTCACTGGTATAGAGGGTTGGATCTCGCAGGAAGATCCCAAGGAAGTCTCAGAGGCTCAAGACCTGTGCAGCTTGGCTGCTCACCTCAGCTGTGTCCTCCTTGGTGTTGGTAGTGGGGCCTCTGCCCCCACCAGCACAGGGGAGTTTTGTTCTGTCTGGGTGGGTGCTGTTCCTCAGGCAGGGATCTGCAAAGGTTCCCATGCAAACACCTGTGCCTGTGATTGATGTTGGTACCAGAGGTTGAATCTCACACTGCATTCCTAATGCTGTTCCTGATGTATACACTTTGGGCTTTACTCTCATTGACTTTAGGATTTTTAAAAACTGTTAATTACCTTAAAGTCTGCCTTGTAGCTTGTCTCTTGAACAAAATGGTCTTCTGGCATAATGAAGCCTTGTTTTGTCTTTATAGGCTTGGATGGTTTTGCTCCAGTCCATGGGCGATACTCTTGTCTGAAATGAGATTGTCAAGACAGAAGAACCCATAAAACACAACATACTCATAGGGTGCTTCTGCTCAGAGTGGTTGCAAAGCCAGAAGGCAAGGCTGGTTGTAATCAGCTCATAAGATTGAACTTGTCTAAGGCATATTCAGGATAAAAGAAGTACTGAGTGTAGAGGCCTGCCTCTCTCACAAAGCCCATGATGAAAGGTGCGGCAGGGCATAGACTGGGCTGACTGGCTGCCCTGACTTAACTCTCCTTTTATTCCTGCAAAACGTGCTCACTCCTGGCAGTGCTTGGTGTTTCCCTCCTGGATAAAAAAAAGTCAGGGTGACTTCTTGCAAGAAGGCCCATTGACCACTTACAATGTAAAACATCATCTGGCTTATTAGCCACTTACTGTGTAAAACCCCTTGGTCTGGTGCCTGCCCTCCCCCGTGGAGAGGGTGTGCTGATGTTGCCTCCCTTGGCTGTGGCTCTCAGCAGCAGGCAGGTTTGCCAGTGCGTGCTGTGCTGCACAGCTGTGGCAGCCCAGTCTGAAATGCATCCAAAGGGAGACACCATCTCAGCTGGCAGATGCTTCCGCCGATGATTTTCCTTCAGATGGAGGCAAGTGCTTTAAATCTGGATGGTGATGTCTGAGAAGGCATCACTGCTCCAAGGATTAGTCATCCAAGTGCCATCTGAGAAATGGGTGCAGAGACTGCACTGAGAAATGGGCAGCACATGTTTCTAGTGCACCATAGAACAGCATGGCAGGGTCTGGCTTAGCTTGGCTGCCAGCTCCCTTCTGCAGCCTTTCCCCTGCTTCTCTGTACCCCTTGTCACAGACAGGCCTCACTGGTGCCCTCTCCATTAGGACTCTCTGGATGCTGCAGTAGCAGCCAGCTGAGCTGGCTCATTTCTCTCAGAAGAAGACAGGAGTCTGCTCTGTTTGTGTACGTATCTCTGGCAACCAACAGGCAGTTTCTGTAGTGAAGGGAGAGGTGACTAATGGAGATGTGACAGTTTTATGTTTGTACCCTAGCATACTTCAATAATATCTGCATTTTACTATCAGCTTATACACAAGATCAAGGGGTAAGACTGAGTCCTTAGTGCCCAGGCTAGGGAAACAGGCTGTGTTTTAATGTGTCCAGTTTAGCTTTGATCACAGCCTTTCTGGTTTTCCTTTTTCCCAAGCATGCTATTTGCTATTTTGATAGTAGATACAAGTTCCCCTTTTAAAAATCTTACTTTTAAGTGTGTGAGTGTGGAGTATTATTTTAGAATGTGTAGCTTGGACGTGATCCTTTCAGTATATCACCAAAGTGATATAACCACTGCCTGGTTTATGTTTTATTTCTAATAATAGACTCAGCCTTAAAATGCTGCCTCATTTCTTTGCTGATTTGTAGATACAGGGTACAACCCTGGACTGTATCTAAGCCAGTGAGAAACCAGCATGCTAACAAAATTAATGCCCAAAAATTGAATAACTGTTTCTTGACCAAGTTAGCTGCTGGCAGCAGCCTCCTGCCAGGATGGATGAGTACAGGTGTAGGCACAAGGAAAAAGCCTGCTGCTGGGACTGACAGCAGTTTGTCAGCTTGAATGAGGGTGGAGTGAGTTCTTAAATCCACTCAGTCAGTAACGGATATTGCTCTATGGAAGAGCTTCCTGCTGTCGGAAAGCAAAGCCAGGCCTCTCTCAGGGCTGTCTGTGCATTGCAAATCTTGTTTATAATCGGTTTGCTCTCACTGTCCTGAGCAGCCACCTTCTGTCTTCTCTGCACCTTGCTGTTCGGGCCTGCTCAGGCAGCAGGTGAGTGCCCATGCAGCTCTCCTGGAGCTGGTAGAGGGGTTCTGCTGCTGTAACACCTCAGGGCCAGGGAGCACCTTTGCAGAAAGGTGATTTTGGCCAAGCGATGCCCCAAGAAGGCAACCTTTCAGCAGGGAATCCCAGATGTGTGTGAATGTTAAATCTGAGCTCTGCTCTGCTGCACAGCCAGAGGGAGGACACAGAGCTACTGGGCAAAATACCAGCAAAATGGTACAAAACCATCAATTACATCCCAGCAGCTTCTAGGAACTGGAACCTGCCACTCCACATAAAGCCCAATTTCCTCAGGAATGCTGGTGACATTGATTCCTAACCATTCAACCTCGTGCTGACTGGTCTCCTCGCTGCAATGGAGTGTGTCCCCAGCTTGCAATGAATGACTGTGCTGCCTGCCTGTGCAGCCAGCTCTGTCTCTCTGCTTTATAGCAGATCATTGGCTGATTTGGCAGACCCCCAAACACAGCCCTTTTGGATCACAGAACCCTCATTTTGGCTGGAAACCAAACCACTCTCCTCTCAGCCTGGACAGTCAAAACTATTTTTGAGGCACCTACATGCACTGAGGAAATGCTCTGCCTTCAGCCACAGAATCAGAAATATGAGGGCAGATACAGTCGCAGCCCAGACCCACAGCAGCATTTCCAATCTGGGCTTGGGATTTCCCACTGGGTAAACCCAGGACTCTGAGCCACAGAGAAGGGCTGGGCACAACACAGACAATCTCCTCTGGCAGCTGCGGTACTTGAAACAAAACAAGAAATTAATATTGTAACCTTTGATAGAGAAAGTGCAGCTAACTAAATCTGCTCTGCCTTTCAGCTTGCAGGACGCAGGCTTTTATCTCCAGCTGTATAGCCAAGAGTCAGAAGGAACACAAGCCCAAATACCAGTTTGGTGACTTGACTAGAAATCAGTCTTGGAGTCATGAGTGGAGTTGGAATGCATGAGCTACTCCAAGCCTGGGGAAGAGGAATGGCCTGTTTTTAATATTGCTTAGTTTAAGATGTCAAGTGTCAAGATTAGTGACTGTCTTCCTTCTCCCTTGTACCCTTGTGTGATGTGACATCCGGCTGCTGCTGGGGATGAACATGCAAGACTGACTGTTGCTGCTGGACATGGTCATCTTCATCCTTCCTGCTGTACCTCTCCTCCTCTCCTTGTCCCTAGACAGCAGCAGTTGTCATGTTACTTTGGGTCTGCAAGGACCTGCAGTCGAAGGAAAGTAGCCTCCAGGCCATAACTCAGTGTTCAGGCTCTCTTTAGGTTCTGTTTTGTCCTCCACTCTTACAACCTAGAGGTGAGATTTTTGATCTCCATATATAGAAATGATCCAGTGGTGCTTCTAAGTACTAAAGCACTGGGGTTGTGAAAGAAAAAGGCCTGCTGAGTAGCATGCAAGATTTAAAACAGTAGGGATCAAAAGGGAAGGGCTGCTTTTTTTGTACTGCTGCTTCTGTACCTCCGACTCACTCTAGGAAGAATTAAGAAACGGCTTTTTGCAGGTGGTTGCCCCCTGTGGAACTGCTTTCATCATACAAATCAATGCTTTGTTGTTTGTTTCTTTGCTCTTCCTCAAAATTGGTTAATAGAGCCTGAGGAAAGGTTTGGATCTGTTAAGTGAGGAGAGGGAAGCTAGTGGCCTGCTGGGACAGTTTAACCCCCATGGGAGTACAGCTAATGTATAGGCTAGAAACAAAAAAAAGCACTGGACTGTTAATTACCAGGGAGTTACAATGAAGCCCAGCTTTGACAAGAGCTGTTTTACTGAGCTGGTGATTGAGTGCCATCTCCCTCCCCTGGTGAGCAAGACCCACTAAGCATCCCCAGGCAGGGGGGATGCCCCACCATGATTCACCCTGTGGCCTTCCAAACTTCATGGCATTATTTGGGAATGATGGATTTGGGATTGGTCCTTCTGTTCTTTCCAGACATGGTGCTGCTGCAGCTCAAGCTGCTGGGTGCTGCGAACCATGTAGTGACTGGCCTAAGTGCTGCCTCCAGCTCTTCCCATTTCATGTGCTCCACAAATGTTTTCCGGCCCTGCAGACAAAGCTGTCTGCAAAATCCTTTTTATTTCACTGACCTAGTGAAAATCTAACCTAGAAATGTTTCTAACTTCACAGAGATGGAGGACTCTCCTGGTGGGCATGGGGAGACAGACAGTGGAAATATCGACTGTGCTGCTTGCAATGCTGGAGCTGCTGTTTCCGTACAGATTTATCTTCAGCATTGATACTATTCCTTTGCCCCATCATACACCACCAGTGCCATCACAGTTGTCATTTCAGTACTTCATCTTTATGTCACAGTTTGCTTTCCATGATTAATTATCCGTGGCAGTTCTGAGCCGCTGCATTACAATCCCATTTCTTATTTAAGAAATGGAGGAAAAGGCTCATTCTGTATAGCTGACCATAACTCAAAGCTACGCTGCCTGAGCTAGTCTGTGCTCATTCTTTCAGTGTCTTATTCTTTCTCATACCCAGCACGCCAGTGAGAATTAAACAGCACAATGAACATTTCTCCAAATTTCCCTTCAGGAGGAAAGTTGTGTGCACAGCTTGGGAGTCTGTTATTTTCTTCTCAAAGTACACACTACTCTAGATGTCTGTTGGGGAAGGCAGACTGGTGTGCAAGGGGTTTGGGCAGAAGGTGTGGGGTGAAATGTCTCCCTGTTTGTGACACAGCTCCTTGCAGATTCCTGGCAGGGCCATGCAGCTGGTTTGCCCAGGCAGAGCTGTGTGGCCAATGGTGCTCTCCCAGAGGACAGGCTGAGTCTGCTTGTTGGCAAAGACCACCCTAGGCCAGGGAAGATCTGTGACATCTCCTGGCAAATGGAGGATTGCAAATGTCATGAGTCATGGTTGCAGTGGTGAGAGCTCTGTGTGATGGACAAAGTCAGAAGCCCTCCTGGATAACTGAGCCATTAAACTGCTTCTCCTCTGAGCTGTGTCAGACACCGGTGGGGTGCTGGAGGCCCTTCCAATCCTTGGACACGGGAGCAGATTGTGCCCATTCTCCTACCCAGCCAAAGAGCCCAGCATGAGGACAGAGATGGGGGAAAAAAAAGGCTGATGGAGCTTAAAAAATAGAGGGGTAGAGAAAAGCCAGCAGAGAGCTAGAGACCAGCACACAGGAATTACAGAGGAGAAAAGCAGAAGACACCTGGTTGAATCCTGTTTCAGCTCTCACCTGCAGGAAGGTCAGGCAGTACTTGGAGCTGCTCATAACTCACAGGAAAGAAGCAACAGCAAAAGGCTGGACTGAAAGGACCAGACAAAGCCTTAAGCCTTAAACTGTTGTCTTAGGATGAGTTTTAGGAGCTTGCTCTGCTCACAAACAGATCCCCAAGGAAGGAGGACTGACAGTGGTCTGATAAGACAGGCAGCTGCTTCCCTCTAATCGGAGCTGTGTGAATGGGGGCTGTGGGTAGGTCTGAGAGTCTTGACTTCTGTCATTGTCCCACTTTCGGTTCTTTCCCCTTTTTGTCTAACCTAAGGTTGAGTGTACGTTGAGGGGAGGAAATTCCTCCTACTTTATGCAACAGCTTTGAATCTTCCCCATTTCAGTTCTGCGGCACACTTTGCACAACAGACACCCTCTCTTGAGCCTCTATTCCCAGCTCAGCTGGCTCTCTCCTCACAAGCCTCTGTCCCCCTCCAAGCCCTCCCTTCCCCACCCAGGCTATGCAGTGCACAGTGAGTCCCTCTGGATCCATCCCAATGCCTGCACCAAGTAAGCTTACTTGTTAAATAGCATAAAAATCAGGGGCTTCAGTATTAATTTCCCCAAGCAGCAAGACACTTAAGAATGTAAAGATAACTGTAAGCCTCGATTATAAAAGCTTTACTGCTATTATTGAGGATAAGCATGCATTTAAAGATCTTGCTGGATCAAGGATGGAGCTCCTCATATGCAGTACTATTAACCCTGCTGGCTCAGGTGTGTGCTTTGATCCCATACATTACTGAACACAAGTGCAGGTATTTTCTTTGTTTTCTACACAGCTGAAATAAGATACTTTTCATTGTGAAGCAGTCACCACTTGTTTATCTGCAGAAGTACTACTTGAAAGCGAATGAATAGGACAGATAGCCAAGTAACATGTTCTGTGACTGCATCCATAGCTATGGGGAAAAGCATCATTCCCCTTCGTTCTGCACTGTCTCTCCTGGTGGAGTGATGTCTGTTCCATGGTCACAGTGAATGGCACATGTTGAGTTCTCATGCAAGAAGATGGGAATTCATTTTGCTGGGTTATCTTCCACCGCACTATTCCAAAAAATCATAAATGATGGCACATCAGACACTTTTTCCCCTAATTACCCCAGCTCTTTATGGGGTTTCTTCTCATCAGAACAAAATTGCTTGATCTCTGGGGCCCAGTTTGCTCTGCTTTACTGCTGTGCCTCCCACCTGTGAACAAGTTGGGTGCTCTTGACTCTCCTGCCCACTCAGAACACCTGTCCTGCAGAAACCCCAACTGCAGAGATCAGGCTCTGCTCGGGGCTGGCATTGTGCACAAGTGCTGAAACTTGCAGTCATGCTCCCAGTTCCACAAGTGCCAATACAAGCAAAGCCAATGGGTGGGGGAAGAACAGGCGGAACAATCTCTCACAACTCTTGTGCGACATTTTCATTTACACATTTGAAGTTCTTTCCAAAAGCTGGCAGGTTACTGAAGGGAAAACTGAAGTCTGAAGGCATCTATAGTGGAGCTGAGCATTGAACAGGGTTCTCCTCCCAACAATACCAGCCCTGGCAGGGAGGTTGTGCCTTATCCCTGTTGCCTTCTAACAAGGTAAGAAAATGACATCCAGAGAACAGAGCCAGCTGGAGATACCTGCTGACAGCACCAGCTTCTCTCATCCTCTATTAAGAGAGCTAAGTAAAGCACTTCTCTATTTCTAGATTGTCTGCTAAATGCAATCAAGACCTAGTACTACAATTAATTGTGTGCGAAGCCAAAAGCACACAGCACCTGCAACTTACTGCTGAAGGGAGAAGTCACTTTCATGATGCCAAAGGACAAGCACTTGGGAAGGTGCAGAGAGGCCACTCAGCACTTTCTTCTGCCTCCTCCAGCATCAGGAAGGTATAATCTACTGCAACCCTCTGCAGCAGTCCCTGGGATCTTCTCACAGTTGGAGCACATCCCATTTAAGCCTTTCAAGTGCAGCTTGTATTGTTCTGCCTCGGCCTGTATGCCTGAGCACCCACCATGCAGCCCCACTGGGGTTTGACTTCAGCCAAAATCCTGCAGAACTCCAGCCAAAATCCAGGACTGGAGGGAGCAGGAAGCTGCTTCAAAGATCTGGGGACATAGGGTAACAGTTTGTAGGCCAGGCAGCTGTGCTGTCCTTTCGCCTTTTATTCAGAGGTATTATTTCAAAATCAAAAGTCTTTGCTTCCTCAGAGGTACAGGTATTCTTCCAACACCCGCTCGCCTTTATCTTTCTTCTGGCCATAGAAAGATTCCCTCATTCTCGGACATTGATCCCATGGGTTTATTTTGTGCTGGGAAATGCCAGGTCAGGCTGACTGGCTTAACCATGTACAGACAGCTATGTATGCAGCTGAGTTTCCTTCTGAACTTAAAGCAGCGTGCAGAATGAAGTCTCATAAGAGCAGAGCACTGACACACAAAAGTACATCCAATGGTGCTGCACGTTACAGGGGACTCACCACTACCCTTGGGTGCCTCACAGAAACAAACACAGTAGGCCGGTGTAGAACCATGCAGTCAAAATTCCTGAATTAAAAAAAAAACGACCCACAAACAAACCACAGAACCTAAAAAAAGAAACCCCCAACATCTTACAGAGCCAAGCAAGAAAACCACTACTGCATTTAGAAGCATGGAGTGGACCATGTATCAATGCCAACTCTTCTGCATGTCCTGCTCAGTGCCCTGTCTTGCCCTCGCTTTCACACTAAACAAGCCCAGCCAGCTTCTGAGACCTGACACAGTCACACAGTACAGCTGGAGGCTGCTGACCAGCAGTGTCCACACTGCAAGAACCGATCTTGCCAGGAAGAGCCTCATGGTATGTGCCTGACCTGGCTGGGCACAGAGCTACTGAAGCACCCGGTGAACAAAGGACTCAAATCACCAATTTCTTGTGAGGGTAGACACACCTCCCCACACAGAGGGCCACAGGGATGGGCTGATACTCCTGAAACAGCAGAAAAGGGGAAATCTCCCCAAGGTTCTCCCTAGCAAGGAAAGGAGTGTCTTACCAAAAATGAGCGTGTTTTCCATACCTTTGCTTCTCTGTAACTATCTACCTGCACTGGTCCTTGCCTGCATGTCTCTGTGCAGGATACTCTCCCTTTTCCCACCCTCCCTAAAGACATCATGTGGCTCACCAACCTTCTCCTCAGGACACAGCTGCCCCTAGTTAGAGAAACCTCCCTACTCTATCTCTACCACAAGTGATCTGACTTTCCTTCTGCCTTCTCACCTGTGGGTGCAGCTTAACAAGAAGTGGGGCAGGTCCTTGCTGCCAGAGTGTAGTGGAGTTGTGTGTGGCCACCAAGGGACGGTTTAATGAACAAAGAGGGTCTTTCTAGTCTTTGTCAGACAGGAAGATGAAGAACATCAATCCTTAATGGTGCTGTTCAGCTACTACCTGAAGATGAGATAAGTTTTTGCAGACTTCAATGCTGCCTTTGGAAAATAAGGTAAGAGGAAAGGAGTGAACTGTAATGGTGTTAGTGGAAATGTCCTCGTGCTTGTGAGTGCTCAGCTTACCAAAGCTGGGGGTGCTGTGATCACCCCTTTCCAATTCAGATGTGGCAGTGCTCCTGGGGCTTTGCCATGACTGAAGCTACCAAATACAAACCCAGTGCCCCAAGTGTAACTGAAAATGAGTAACTCTGCAAGTACCTGCTTAGTCTTTCTTTAAAAAACAAAAACAGACAAATACAAATGAAAGTAGACTCTTGCAGCCAGTGAAGCTATTGTGAACTTTTCTCCTGCTGCTTGTTGTGGCTCCTGTGTGCTCAGTGGTACAGGGATTTCTTAAATGCAATGTTGTATTAGGTGATAATCCAAAGAAACCATGGGAATTACTGGAATAAGGCAAAAGTGGCTTGATTTACATAGTCCTGTCTGTATCAGTTGTATACTGTGTATTCAAACAGCTTAAAGGTTTTACATGAGAACTGTGTTCTGGTGTGGCTGCCCTGGCTTGTTGCCTCCATCCTTGTCCTACACTCTTCCTCCGGAGGAGTTCCTCAACTAACTTGAAGTCTTACTTTTTGTAAAACTTGTTTTGATTTCCATGTTGGTATGTTGCCCCAGCCAGTACCTGGTTGTGTGATCTGTAAACTTCTTTGATAATAGTAGCTGAGAGCCCTGTGTAAGAACAGACAAGTCACAGGAAAGGAAGGTGTGAGAAGTGACTCTGCTGAGCATTCAAACAGCTGTAGGGCAGCTGCAGCTCTAATGCAACCTTCCTCAGGGGCCAGGCTGAAGAAGCAGGGGGAGGCTTCAACAAAAAGGTGGAGATGGATGTGTTTCTGAGACGTGAACCTTGCTAGTCTTGTTCTAGGCAGGCTTCTCTGAAGTAATTCCTGTGTTGCTTTCAAACTGAAAACTGTTTTGACTCAAGAATAATAATCACTGTGTAATTGTCCAGAGAGATGTGGCAAAGGAGAAAACAGCACACAAATTCAAGCACTGCAGTTATCCTTCCTACGTCTTGCATGGTCACTGTACGTGGAGCAGGGCAGCTGCCTGTGTGAGAAGGAGTGGGATAAGCAATACTGCTGTGCTGGCTGGTAAATCCTCCCCGGGGCCCCCAGTTTGTCTTAAAAGCGCTGTGATACATAATCTAATGAATTGCAGTGATGAAGAGAGATGTCTCCTAGGTACATAATAGGTAATAAGAGTCTAAATACTTGAGAACCTATTGGAATAAAAATAATTACTCTATTAATATACCACATAGGTATATTAAAATCTGCCAAACATCATTATGAGGGAGCATGTGGTAACAGCATGAAACTGATACAATATTCAACAGCAGCCTTGTAGAAGCTGAAATCCCCTCTCCTCCCATGGGGAGAGTCAGTAAGAACAAGAGTTGAATTTAGGTGCATCCCGCCTGACTTTGTTTCAGGAAATAAGCATCTGTAATCAGTCATGCTGTTCAAAGAGAAAGGAAGGCATCGATAACATAAGTCACCTAGTAATTTTTAAAGACTGAGACAGGTGGTTTGTGACAATTTTTTCCATTACCCATTAGATGACATAGGGGATACAGCCCGAAAATGTCTTCTTGTCTGACTAATCTTTTAAGGCTGTAATTTGGCTCGCCATGAATGTCGCATTCCCGGAGTTTTAAAGGGAAAAAGATGATGGCACCGAGGGATTCGGGGAACGCAGCACGGTGCGGCTGTTAGGCACGGACGGGTGGCGGGCAGCTCTGGCTGTCGGAGGTACCGAATCTCCCGGCAGCGGGTGGGTAGCGCGCTGGATGCAATCATGGATCCCCCCGGCGTGCTCCCTCCTCTCCCCGAGCGCGGGCCGGGCGGCGGCGCGCCCGGGGTCGGCTCTCCGGGGCCAGGCACCTGCCTGGGGCACAAGCGACACTTTACAGGACTGCGCCTCCAACAG
>VZRE01012752.1:640516-658164 GCA_013396775.1 Cephalopterus ornatus | reverse complement strand
CAGCCGGCCGCGCTCCCGGCTTCAGCCCTCATCGGCGGCAGCCCCTCCTCCCGCCGCCCCCTTCCCCGGTAACGACACCCCCTCGCCGGGATTACGGCCCGCACACGTGACCCGGCTGCCGGTGGGAGCCCCGTGCAGCTGCGGGGGAGGGAACGCGGCCGGGACCGGACCCCGTGGCCCCCGGGGGGACCCGCTGTGCCCGTGCGCCGCCGAGTGCCGCTGTCCGTGCCGCCGCTTCGGCAGCCGCTCTGTGCCCGGGAGCGCCGTAGCGCGTCCAGTCACGGGCACCGGCCAGGCGAGGAACGCTGCTGCGCTGTAGCTGTTTGGTGCTTCTCAATTATACCCTCGAGGCAGCCGTCACCATTCATGATTAGAGAAAGCGTTTGTTTACGAAACCTGGCGTTTAAAAAATAAGTGATCTGGGTGAGAAACAGCAGCCCTTGCAATGTTACTTTCCTGTAGCTGCGTGCAAAACTCCTCTCTTAATCCCCCTTTCTCCGTTTGCGTTAGCAGTTTTACCACTTCACTTTTAAAATACCTCCTATTGACCAAAATCCAAGCGTCTGTTACATATCTTAATATAAGGTGCACATCCTTTACTGTTTGCTAGAGACTTCAAATTACAGCTTTCCTTTTGTACATTCAGGTAAGAAACCAAACAGTCCTGGCACAAAACAGTGAAACTGACGGAATTACATCGGGGATAAGCTGGGCTTTTGAAATTTTGCGTCTTATGTAATAAGTGGCTACGGGCCATAATGCTCCTCCACAATTCCCCATTCACTGTGTCATTACAGAGGAAGCTGAATCTCCCAAAGGGTCACCAAACTATGAAATATAAGCCTATAAAAGTGAAGAATGCAGATAAACTGAGATCCCTCCTACTAGAAAATCATCTATTCTAGTTACAGGTGATTATCTGATAAGATAGGTGTAATGGCTTTAAACTGAAAAAGGGACAGTTTAGATTAGATATCAAAAAGAAATTCTTCCCTATGAGGGTGGTGAGGCACCGGCAACAGGTTGCCCAGAAGGTCTATGGCTGTTCCATTGCTGGAAACATTCAGGGTTGGATGGGTCTTTGAGAAACCTGGTCTAGGGGAAGGTTCCCTGCCCATTGTAGCGGTGTTGGAACTAGACTATCTTTAAGGTCCCCTTCAAACCAAACATTCTGTGATTCTAATGAAGCATTATTAAGAAAATAATTATGCAGTGGAACCTGAGAAGCTAAGATCTACTGCTTTGTTTCAGCTGAACAGTACTGTATCTGTAGTATATTTGCATCTCAGTTCAGTCCAGATTTGCACTTGCTTCTGGTGAGGAGAAAGTCTAGAAGTGTGGGTATGGGCTGGGGCAGAACCTCTCCTTGGGTGTTTGGCCTCTTTCTGAAACAGAGTCATCAAAGAATAAGAAGCAATTCCTTTGCAGATGACCCTGTTGTCCCAAATACCTGTTTTGGCACTTGTCAGTGCTACTAGCAGCTTTGATTTCATCACCACCCCCTTGCCCTCATGTGTTAGTTGGGGCAAGGAGACTTGGAAATTTCAGGTAAGAACATTTTGGTCCCACATAGAACTCTTGTCACAAAATCATATAGGCTGTTGGATGCTGTGTTTAATTTGTTGTCTGAAAAACCCACAAACATAATTTTACTTTTAGGAATATGCACGGAGACATTTCTTAATTTTCTGCTGCTATTGTTTTTTTGGAACGGCTCTGTTCTACATTGTAATTTTTAAAACAAATCATATCTAGTAAAGAGAAATAGATTTTACAGCCATGGGAGAAAACAGAACATCTGCTTTATCATGTTATTATTGGCACAGTACAAATGGTGCTCTGATCCTTGTTCCTAGGCCTGACTTAGCAAAATACATTAGAGAATAAATCGGATGTCTCTGCTCATCCTGTGCCTGCCACTTCCTAGTACTGAATTCAGCTCTGGCAATGCATGTCTCAGAGCCCACCTACAGCATCAGGGAGTGCTTGGAGCAGCTGCTCATCACAGCTTGTAGGATGAAATTGGCACAAAGGCTAACTCAGACAGGAAAACCAGAAGATGCTGGATGAGATTAAAAAGTTGTCTGCATTTAGAAGATTTGTCATGATTAAAAGCTGGGGGGAGGGGGGTGGAATACTGCAACAGTAAGACAAAGAAAACCCATCAAATCAGAAAGCAAAACAGCTCTTGCTGCCAGGAATGGGGGCTGAAAACTCCAACAGTTAGTTTTAATACTAAAATGAAATTCCAAATAGAGCAGATCACTGAAACAAAATATTCCTTAAACATGGCAAGACCAAAGCAGACTTTAAAGCTGAAAAAGGGTGAAGGATTGTGTCTCTACATGATTAACCATGACTTTATACTTATTGCTGTTTTCCTACACAAACACTAGCTGTTGTCTCTGCCAAGTGTCTGCATAATCACTACATTGTATTTTTATTCACAATAATCTCTTTGAACAGTCTTTCCGTGTGGCTGGTTCTTTTTCTTGTTTTTTTTTTTATAGGGTTGGGGTTTTAGTTTGGGGCTTTTTTTTTTTTGTTCTTCTAATTTGTCATTCAAAGGTGTGACTTAATAGTGAGATACTGACATGCTGATGCCAGATTTTGCAAGAAGGGTATTTGCTTGCCAGAAAGGTATCTTATTTACTCTAGTGAGCTGTCATGACTCCAAGGCATTCCTTGTCTGACTGGCTTAAGAGTTGACTTTCCTATTGCAGTTTTAAAGTAATTTTGGACCAGAGAAGACAGTTTGCCTTTGCCAGAAAATGCTGCACAAAGGTTCAGGTGCAAACAACTGCACGGCCACAGGAAGATTTTTGTACAACCTTACATATGTTACACACCTCTAGGGTTTCTATAGAGGAGGAAGATTCAGACACTGAACAGCCTGTTGAAGGGTGAATGCTCTTAAACCTAAAGTTAAGGGTTAGGCATGAGACCCTCAAACCACAGCCACCAGCTAAAAAGCTGGTGACTTCCAAACCTCTGTGGCAGTTCCAGGATGGTTTTTCAGGTGCTTTGTGCCCCTTCCTGTAAACTGAAAGGGTGCAGCAACACCACCCTGCCTTGGGAGGTGTAACATACCACAAGACTCTTCACACTCTGGCGGCGATACAGGGGCATGACTTCTCTGAGGTACGGGCTGCTATGTTGAAGAGCTTAATAGCAACTTCGGCTTATTCTTCTAGACCTGTAAAAGATAATGTCCTTCAGGGCTCACACGCTGTACTTCCTGCAATATTACTCCCTGCTTTCAGCCAGGATCTCTGATAAACTCCCAGAAAATACTTAATTGAAGGGACTAGATAAGTTGTTGAATGGACAAGAGGTAACACAAGGAAGAGAAAGGGGGAAAAATAAAAGGAAGTGGACAAAGACAACAATAGGTAGATAAACCCAACACGTGAAAAACTGTGAGTTATGGCTTTTGAGCTTCTTTGGCATGAAATGCTCTCGTGGGATAAGCCCATTCAGTGGCATCTTCTGACGCTGCTGGCCGCTCCCTGGCTGTGCTGAGCAGTGCGCTCGCTGCGTGTCCGGCTGCCCCCTCTCTGCTGCAGTCAGGGCTGCACTGTGGCTGAAGCCCTGAAAACGGGCATATTTGTCCTGAGCATCACAAAACGAAGTAGGAAAGGAGATGTGACAGATTAGAAATGAAAGTCAGAAAATTTCTGGAGCAGAACAAAGGAGCATCAGGCACTCCAGTGCCTTCATATTCTAAGTGTTTAAATTAACAGCCACATAAAGTAACAAATCCTCAAATGCCTCATTTTTCTAAGGGAGAAAAAAATTGGACAAGCACTGGCCTCTGACAGTAAGGGAATTTACAGCAATTTTTTACTCCATCACTTATTAAAACTGATAGCACTTAGCATTATGTATTCTTTATCCCCACAGGAAATGTATTTTCTGCAAGGCACTATTGTAAAGTAAAAAAATGACAAGTTGCTTCTTACAAATGCAACATGTTCTTTGGCAGGTCAGTCCACCTGGAATGACTAACTCTGATTACAGGGAAGAGCTAAGGGCTTGAACTGACCAGTTTTTATTTGGGAAGATTCTGCAGCCTTTTGCGAGGGGTTCAGTATTATCCTTGCAGGACAGGCACAGAGCAGCAGCATACCCCAAATCCAGTTTTTGGCTTTATTTGTAGAATAGGAACATTAGTCATGGTGCTACGCTCGGGTTTACTTTAGTAGTTACTTCTGGTTATGGTGTTGCTGATCTCAGGGATCTCACTTACTTTTACTGAAGCTACTTATTTTTTAGCACTGTCAGATTCTGAACTAAATGTTACAGTTTTAAAATCTGGAGAAGAACCTTAAATGGAACTAACAATGGAGCACAACTTAAAGAACATCCCCTCATCCCACCCCCAAATTAATGTAATGAAAGAACCCAGAAAGCAGTATAACTTATGGTAGAATATCAAAAACCATGGTATGTCATTCTTCCCCTGCATATAATTATGAAAAAGATACCATTATAGTAAAATCCAAGAAGATGTAAGAGCACCTTGGAAGTGTATAGAAATGAAAAACACAAGTTGAACAAGCCACAGCTAACAAATAACGCTGGACCATTAACCATTATGTAAACCTTGGCAAACAATCCAGTATTGCTTCGAGTATTTCAAGATTAAGAACAAAAGAGACCTTTAGCTCCTCTCATCCAATCTTTCCAACAATAAAGACCACTGAACTTCACCACCTTAGCCTTATGTTGAGTCTAAAGCTTGCCTTCTAGGAAAGCACCTTGTGTTTTCTGGCAGACATTAGGGGGGGGTGTGATTCAATAACTTCCTCAGTTTATTTTTCTAAGTATTAACCAGTTGTACCCCATTTTGAAGGTTTTTTTTGTGGACAGAGATTTAGATCACTTAATTGAAAAACATGTTTTATTCCACCTTTAAAAATGTAATGCGGACTGTTACCTCAGAAAGCAATAGGATAAAAACCTTTATTGTTCCACCTTCATCAAGAGTTCATTTTCTATGGATATGCATTTTTGTAACATAATTTTGTTACATTAGAAACTTCAGCTCCTCTTATGTGGCTTATGTGGAGTAGCAAAAAAACCCTTCAAAACCAATTCAGTCCCACATCTTCAAGTAATATACCACTTGGGCACAAGGAATCTCTAGTATTAGAATCAGTTAGATCTTCCACCTCCTCCCTTTCCTGTGTTCTTTGTCCTCAATTCATGCCAAGCTTTCACCAGTGGTTCTCTGTTCTTCCATATGAGCTCATGGCCATAAGTCACGTACCACCTGGGAAACAAAATAATAGTTTTAACTAACTGCAACTTTTCTTTGTATCTGAGAAAGAATAGGTTGATCACTAAAACCGAGTACATGCTTGGTATAGATAAGATAAACTGAGGCACAAAGAACAACATGCTTGGAAAGTGGCAGGGAAGCCACTTGTTCTCTTGACTCCAAACAGTTAACTTTGTGTTCTTGCTTATTTCAGTCATGAGAATGAATAGTTTTTTCATGCCTTTAATCTCATGCTTTTGTGATTTCTTAAAAAGTCAAAAAAAAACTACCTCCACTTAGGAAGCTGTTAAAACAGTTCTGTTGCTTGTGCTAATCCTCACTGACAACACCAAGTAAAAGTGATTTTCTCCTACGTAATGAACAGCCACATTCCACTCAGAGTGAATTTTCTCCTATAAGCATCTAAATGAAGATTTAATCTATCAAAGTGTTCTAGCCTAATTCGTATTCATCGAGAACTATATATGCTGGTATATGAATATCAACGTAAGTGATAAGGGAGGTTATGGTGGAAAGGAGAGGCACGAGGAGAAGCAACCACGTGGAAATAGGCTGAAGGTTCTCCCACAAGCCTAACTCCACATCTGAGTCCGGAAGAACAAAAGCACTTTTCTGTGAGGTAAAGTGGGCACTTTCCAAAGTAGACAATTGTCTGGGAGGCAATATACAGAAAATACTTTGGCCATTCAACATATGTCCTAAGTAAAGGCCCTGTTTTAGGATGAAGTGACCAAAACAATCACAGAGTAAAATAAACAGGTAAAACAATGTAGGTGAGGAAAGCAAGAAACTTGTCAACTCAAGACAGTTTTTACTGCAACTGCTATTCTTTTTCAGTATGTGAATCTGCATTATAATGCAGATTGTTCATTCACTTGTGATGTCAGAGAAGGGGAGAAGAGGAGACTGCAGCACAGAACTTACTGACACCAAAGCCAAGACAGCAAACACTTTGGCCTACAAACTGGTTTGCCATTAAATCTGGCCTCGTGAAATCTCAGGCAGGCTTTTCAAATGCCTACATAAAATGTTTAAAAAGGCTCTTAGCAATAGTGTGCCAATTAAGACAACGTTGCAATTGGGCTGCAGGGGGAAAAAACTCAATGCAGTTGAAACATGGAACAATACAGAACTGCTTCCTACAAACTTGTTTCTAGTAGTTCTTACTAATCAGGAAAGCTCCACACAAAGGCAACGCAGCAACACTGAGAAACCAGCAGTACAGGCTGCCCACAGGAATTTGGCCTGTGCTTATATTAACTCTGTAGCTCTCTGTAAATTGGCAATTAGAGGAAAAACACTGAGACAAAGGCATTTTCTTAACTGTTGAAAGTTATTTTAATTTGTCTGTGCTGTGTTTTGTGAGAATCTTTTCTGCCTTGTGACTCTCTTCAGTATTCTGGGAAGAGCCAGACAGCCAGCCAGCTCAGCTTATGGTGACAGGACAACCTGACATGTAATCTATGATTCTAAGGCAGTTCAGCTCAATTCTTCCAGTCCTAAGCCTCTGTTAACAGTGTTTTCCACACAATTTTATAGCACTACAAGAACAACAGTGAGTTGTATTCAATGCTAGTTAAAAAAACTTTCAAAAAAATCCCCTGTACTTTAGCAATAATAGGAAGTACAGAGAAAAAAATACAGGATTGATTTAAATACAAAACAAGCAGAAGTTATTAAATACAGACTTACATTCCAAAGAGAGCTCCCCCAAGGTGTGCAGCATGGTCAAAAAGTCTCCAGCCTAAAGCAAGTCCTGCAGTGTCAAATGCAATTATGGCTTTTAAAGCCTAGAAAGGAAGAGAACATGGAACGGACAGGACCAGTCACAGCATGAAATGGCCACTGATAACAGTTTTCTATTCTGGCACAAAGCAAAAATTTGGGATCCAAAAACATCCTATATATTTTACATCAAATTAATCACTGTAAAAAATAAATTGTTTTAAAACAACAGACTCAGTCCTCAGCTGTACTGTGCTGTGAAAATAGACCTGAGCATGTACAGAATAGCGCAGGGTAGGAATGTGTCCTTTTCGAACAAAATACATTCCAAACTCGAGTCAGGAAAAAGACAGAAGTTACCTGAAAGAGTACATACTATAAAAGACACCACAAAATATGTAAGTGCACCATTCTCATTCTCTGACTCTGACGTAGCTTAGATTTATGCGCATCTGGAACGTTGTGGGGCAACATCCCTGTTCTCTGATATAAATTGATCATCTCACTCTAGGTATGTGGGTTAGAAGACAGAAAGTCAGGATGACTGAACCTGAGCAATGCTTTACCATCCTCAGGAGGCATAAGCCACCACAACTGTCAATACACAAAATTTTACTAGATGGCCCATTTCATAAAGACCAACAGATTTAATGTTAGGATTAAATGTTATTTTAGGCAGGATTTCTTTCCTTTAAAATATGTATTAGAATAGCAGCTCTATTGCTACATAGGCTTGTTTATTTTAAAAGCCCATTACAGTATAGGTAAGGTAGGCTAAAGGAGTATGTCAAGTTACATACAATTACATAAAAGGGCTAACATTATTCCTACTCTTCTACTGCAATAGCCAGTATTGCTCTTACTCTGCTGTTGCAATGAGCACTTGGATCATGGCAATGCTCTCTGTAGCTATGCCAATATTTCTACCCTGGCCATCTTTTCTAAGAAAGATACCGTTAAAGGGGGGCATGCAAAAAAACCCACATCCACTCAAGCAGAAGTGCAAGGAAAACACAAAGGTTACACCTAAGAACACTTGTTCAAATCTGTAAGCTTCCCTTACAAAAAAAAGTA
Source organism: Cephalopterus ornatus (assembly GCA_013396775.1). Classification (NCBI taxonomy): domain Eukaryota; kingdom Metazoa; phylum Chordata; class Aves; order Passeriformes; family Cotingidae; genus Cephalopterus; species Cephalopterus ornatus. Next base: position 650,081 of record VZRE01012752.1, on the reverse strand, counting down.
TTAAATCTCATGATCTTGGAATGACGTGGCTTAACTGCTTTAAGCAGTAAAACAACTTTAAGTAAAGGACCAAAGATGATTAACTTATTAAAACAAGTTAAGATCTACATAAGAAGCTTTTCTTAATTGTGGAAGTGGATGTGCATAAAAGAACTTAATGAAACAAAAAAAAGGAGTCCTAGTACTACATGTGAAGGAAAGTCTCAGTGGTCTATTTCTAGTCCCACAAGTGTTCTTAAAAGTATCAAAAGATGATATCCAAAAGAGGAGGCAAATCTTCCTCCAGAGCTGGAATGTAATCTCCCATGAGAAGTGAAATTCTGTGTTTCTCATCTTGGTAAGTTTTTCTTTAAAGGCAGTGTGCCAGTATTAGATTAGCCTGTTACCAGTGCTGCTACCAAAAATATCACCCATCAGAAAGAAGAGGATGTGTATGCAAGGTTTCCTCAGACAGGCAAACCTGACTCCCTCCCACCTTCTTTCACCTCTTGGGATCAGATTTGAAACAGACCCATGGATGATGGAATTTAGGATAATTCTAAATTCACTCCACACTTGGTGTAGTTACTTCCAGGCTGCAACAATTCTGATTGGTCCCTGTGACTTTCATGACCTGTATTCTCTTTCAAAATAAAATTAACAGCTTAGAAACACAAATGAAGAGGACACCTGCTCAGATACTGGAGAGGTATGGGGAAAATATTTAAAGAGTAGAATTTCTTTGAAGTTCAGTGGCACTTACGCTTCCTGCTGTAAACGTGAACATTGGAAGAAGTATGATGGCCAGTTTTGCTTCGGGCATCTTTGTACATACCGCTGCAAGGACAGTCATTATAGCTCCTGACTGTAAATACATTAAAAGACATCAAAGTAAGCTGAGATGTTACATAAAAAAAAAATTATTTTCCTGCAGGTGAACCCCTTTTCCTTTTGGGCTTTTATTTTCAAATGCAGCCCTGTGGTAATATTCAAAATACAAAGCACCACAGCAAAGTTCAAAATAAAAATAAAAAAAGACAGTGTTATTTAATTTCAATATTTGAAATTATAAGTACTGGGGAAAAAAAATCCCTCAGATGCTCTTACATAATTTAAGAAATACCTGCCCCCCACCCCCGTTTTTAAGATAACAATTTATGTAAATGTGCTTTTGCCCAAGTAAGCCCTGGAAATCTAACATAGATTAATCAAGCACAGACACATCAAACGAAGGGAATAATTCTGAAGCTTGTACAAAATCAAGGAAAATAACAGATGGACAGGGACAAAATTCTTTTGTCAATGAAACAAGTAATTCCCTAGACTGTACTAAATTGACCATGGGCTTTTGTATCCATAAAATAATCGCAATGGAAAGACTTTGAATACAGTAAACTAAAGCAATGTGTGGCAATTTCAGAAAGTTCAGATCAGTAAGACTTGCTCCAGATATAGTTTATTCATAAGATAAAGGGACAATACACAGCACTTCTAAAAATCCTAACTGTAGCACAGCTAAACAGATTTTTTAAAATTTCAATAGAAAAAAGAGAATCCAACTTTGGCCTTTTATCAATATTATTTAGTAAAGTAAGTTAAGAAGCAAATGTCTATGTTAATCTCAAACTTAGAGCAAGTTAAGTGTTTTAAAGTGTTCTACTACTAAAACACTTGTAAAGAACTGGCAACCACAAGAGCTCCTCAGCCTGCCCCACATCTTTCATCCAGTGAGACTTTTGGCAGGAGTGCTGCCCTTCCTGCACAGCATGCCCTACAACTTTCACCGGGATCACATGCTGAGTTTGATTGTCTGATTACAGATCTCTTTCGAAAGTATTCTATTTTCAATTAGAGAAGACTGATACACAATTATGAAATACCATTTCTGCAATAAGTTATGTAACTAATCTGCTCAGACACGAGAGGTCCTGCTGTTAAGGACTCATTTACAACCCTTAGCATTAAGTGGCATTAGTTCTGCGTGGCTGCTGCAGTACAATCAAACATCCTGGAAGAACAGGAGAACCAGTTCTTGCCTGGTTACTTGGTTTTGTTAACCTTCCTAGTTTCCATTATCCCAAATATATTCTTGGCTTTTAAGCAGGTTAAAGAATACAGCAGACTTTCAAAATGGCTTCAGAGATCACTATAAGGTCTCTCATATTCCAAGATACTTACAGCTCCAAGGGATGGTTCAAACCTTCCAGTGGCCATTTTAGCAACATAACTGACAAAAGTGGAGATAACCCCTAAAAAAGAGAAATTACTATTGGAAACAATTACAGCAACGCAGACAAGCATCAGAAAGCACAAACTAACTGTCACCTTTTCTCACAAAACTTACATGACTCTGTATTTAAGAGCTATTTTATTTTGGTAGCAAAGAATGAATTAAAAATAGATACGGTTTTATCATGGTATTTTGAAGCCCAGTATCCTCAATCCACTAAAAATCTGTATAAAAGCAAAGAAGTACTGCCTTTAATATAGAGCAACAGCCATCAGTCATCATAAAGCTATTAACCATGCACACACTTTACTTGCATAAGTACATATTTATATTTTTAAGTGTTGTAAATATATTACCAGCAGAAAGATATACTGCAATGAACTGCTCGCATCCCAGAAGAGAGACAATGCTGCTGGAAAAACTCCATAAAACATACATATTTGCTGCCATGTGGAACAGAGAGAAGTGACTAAATGTAGAGAGCAGCATGGGCGAACACAGGGCTTCTACAAAAGAGAAAAACAATGAAAATAAAGAAGTCAGTGCTTTAATTTGCTTCAACTTACATGTCAATTTACATGCAGACTAGACATTAATCAAGACTAGGGGCTACTTATGCTTAGATTTTCAAATACAAGCTATAATATAAACCCAGAAATAGAACAAATTTCAAATTCCATTCAATACCTTTGGAAAGGTAGAACATACACCCCGGAGATATGCAAGCTGCACAGTCTTAGTTACCTACGGGGGATTGTTTCATAGAAAACATTTATCTTATGACATGTGTCCTATGCTTTGAAAAAGAAAAAAAGATATTTATGTAAGTATGGAGTGAAAGATGTTTAATATATAAGCAGCTATATAAAATTAATTTGCTACAGAGATAAACTCATAAATCAAAACCGGTTTTATTTCCAAAAAGCTACTAGCTCTCCTCAGTGAAACAACAGCCCTGAAAATGCAAACAAGCCAATTAGCAGGTTAGAAGGTCAACATTATTTAAAACATGACTGTTTAGGAGGACATGCTCAGATCTGGATAACAGCTATCTTTAGCTTTGGAGTGTATAGGGAACTGGTTGAATTTCCACTTTTTCAGCAGAAATTAAGAGGGCAGCAGGAAGTACTTTCCAAATACATTTGTCTCGTCCTTTTATTTCTTTGCTGTAGAAACGAAAACCGATTGTTCTGCTATTAAATACCAGCAACTTGCTTTCCAAAGTTAATCTCTTCAATACATTTCACACACAGTGAAAGACAAGTCTGTGCTTAGTTTGTTTTTTTTTAATGTGACTCAAAGCTTTGAAACAAGGACCCCATACACAACGTACAGACTAATGTTTGTCTACGGACAAAAGTTTACATGCATGTGACTGGTGACTGTTCTATCTGCTCCCACTGAAAATTAAAGGGGGAGCAAATAATCGTTTTGAGTCTAGTTTTTGAATGGCATTACGTATTACAATTTATTTTCCTTCTTCCCAAAGAGTGGCTTGATTTGCACTCTGTCCAGAAAGCAGCTGGGGTTCGTATCACTGGGAGGAGTGCGTCTTCACCTTCACACAGGTACGAGCTGCATCCCACTGAGTGCAGGAAAAGGCCAGATAGCAGGCAACAGTTTTGGTCTTACAATTTTTAGAAAAGCACCAGTTTTTTAAGACAAAAGTTTGTCTTAAAAAAATCAGATCCATTGCTTCTAATTTTTTCCCCTTAAACCATTTCCTGCCGAGACAGAAGGATGTGTTTGGGCATGACTGAGATTGCTTGTGGGTGACAGTTAAAAATGAGGCATGTGCCACCTGAAGCTTCTGCAGTATGATCAGAGCTTCTATTACACCCCTATGGAGGAAAGTCACTCAAATTACTGTTCACTTACTGGAGGATGGATTTGAGGTGAAATATGTAAACATAATCCGTCGCATGCCAGGCAGCCTCCACAAACAGAATACAAAGGCATTTGCAGCTATAATACCTATTAAAAGGGAAAAAAAAGTATAAAAGCAAATTATGAATGTAACACACTATAATGCTTACTGTTAAGGGCTTACAAGTATTTAAAAGGAAGCTTACAAAGAATTATACTTTTTCTTCACAATTCCATAAAACCAGTACCCACTTCTTACTTTATGCATAGAGTTTAGAAAAAGCAAAGAAAAATACTGAAAGCTACATTTACATAGTGGAAGTCTTTCAGAAAAATGACATTTAATTGCAGCTGTTTTAACATAGTGTAATGAACACAACAGTCCAGAAAAATCTGTGCCGAGAATGTTCAAGCTATGGTTTCAAACTGCTATTTCACTGCAGGATAAATGAAACAGGAGCCAGCTAAGAGGTGCCATTTCCTGCCCATCTAGCTGTTTATTCCCAAGTGGCACCATCTGCTGCACAGTTGCATTTACCTGCACAAGGGAAAAAGACCGGGAGAGCCCTACAAACACAAAGTACGCACCCTACCCATTTTTGGGGGAGGGAATTGTAAAGATTCTGTTTAGAAATCAAGCATAAAAAGTTGAATTGGCATTGCTAGGGCATAGTCACCTTTGGGAGACAGCAAATGCACAGCTTTTTACTTCACAGATGTTATTGCAGTCTTTAAATAAGAATGTAATTTATTAGAAACACAATGTTAATTTATTATTTCCCGTTTAAAGTGCCTTCCCTGTTTCTATCCAAGCATTTACGTATTTAAAATGTTTTATAATAGCTAGAAATATTAAGGGTGAAAATAATTGTGATTCCTTTATGTAACAGTAAATCTCAAATAATGAGTCTCATTTGAAGTTTGAAACAACTGTGAAAAGCTATGATGCATCCTAGAACTAAAATTTCAATAATCTCTTCTTTAAATACTCCATCCTATTGGACCATGCTCCTCTGTTAGAGGAAATACTTTCCCTGAATGCCAACCCAAACTATTACAGAACTGTCAGCAATTTCAGTACAGTAAGCCCAACCCTGTTATGGCAATCAAGGCTAAGTATCTGAATGGCTCAGGTTCTACCAGCTACAGTTTCCACTGCTCCTTAGATTAACTTCATGTTGAGGGACACAGAGACTGTATCAATTTTGACTGCCCCACAGTATCTATGTCATGACCTGCCTTGCGTGTTGAAGTGATTCAAAGCATTGTACAAAACTTCCTGACAGCACTTGTTAATTGAGTGGCTTGAGATGGTTCTGGCCCAAAACATTCAGTACTTATGCAATCTATTCTTAAACTGAGAGTCAACACTTCCAAGACTTAGTAAGTTGGTTGAAATTTATTTTTCCAAAATGCTTCTGTAGAAAAGTTAAATGACATGGAAATAGCACCTTAAGTAACCTTATGCTAACAACCTGCTAATATAGATTCTGTAAATACTCAATGTAGAACACATAACAGCAGATAGGGCTGAGCTACTTCATTTGGATTTGAATCAAGTTCTCATCAATTTCTTCTCACATATCACATTTACCTTGGGGATTTCAACTGGCATTGGGCTAACCAATCAAAGCTACATTATAACCAAAGGAAAGTTCACAGGATAATTCTTGCTACTTTTTATACAACATGCTGCAAGCAAGTAACTATTAGGGAATTTTATTTTCACAAATCAGTGGAATATATACACCTATTCCTTCTAAAAGCATTTGCTGTTTTCCACAGTTCCTGAGGAAAATGTTGCTGAAGGAGGATTCTAGTTAATCCTCCAAATTCTCTAACCCAGATGAATAGGAAATTTTTTAACGCAGACAAAAAATAGTTTGTGAGAAGGAAGTGTAACAGAAATAGTGTGTGCAGGTGTAAGTTTACACATGCTTTGTGCCCAACAACCTAAACGTGGTATGAAAGCCATCTGTTTTAACATACTGTACCTGTTTGCCATATTTCTCTTCCTGTGAATGTCTAATACTTGTAAGCTAACACAAACCTGTCACAGCGCGCTGACCCTCAGTCAGGCTATTCCACCAGCTGTTAACCTGAAACAGAATTGTTGTACATCAATGCCACTGGGAAGGGTTTGCAATTTCAAAAAGTCACATAAAGTTATGTACCTTTTCTTAAGATTAGAAAGCATTTGTTTGAAGTCTATGAAGTAAATTGGTTTCAATGTTTTTTTATTTCTGATTGCTTTGGCTTTTTAAGTTGACATTTCCTTACTCAAGAAAAGTTATGTACCCTCCTTTTCATAAAATACCCCCATATGGATGAAGAGTTTCTTGAAAAAGAATGGAGTTATATCCCTTGACACAACTTCATAAGTTTACCCTGCTTGTACTAAACAAGGATCTAGCCCATAATGCTTACTTTAGCAGATTAGCCAAAGTTAGCATAAATCCTGCCTCGACTAAGCCTCACCCTAATGCTGTCTAACATCACACCACCCACCTTTGAGAGATTCCACTTTTGTGCCAGGATCACTTTTGCAGAGGTGGCTCACAAGATGTGGAATCCATTCCCCCTTGCGTCCAGCTCACCCAGCCCTCCTCCAAGTTTAAAACCCCTGAAAAAGTTTATTTTGAGTGCAGTCAGCCCACAGACAAATTGCACCCCCTTTCCACTGCTCAGCTTTCAGAATCATTTTGCACAAATATTTTGTTGATAGCTCAATGACTTTCCAACCATATTGATGGTTGTCATTAACATTATCTGCAGGTTGGAGTCAGGGGAAATAATGTTGTATGAAACAAAGCATTCACTATTTGATATCAAAGTAACAACTTCATTGCATTTTTTCTTTAATTCTCTGGCACAGGATACAGATATCAGTTCTCCAGTGTAAGAACACTAAACAAACATGACTTTTCTAAAATACAAGAATTTGATGCCCTCAGAAGCATCCTGGGAGAATCCTGAGCTCTTAAAAATAGAACTTACCCGTTGAAGATGGGGATAGGCAGTTTAAGCCTATTAAAAATAGGGCAGTTTTGTTTTCTTTTTTGGATAGCTAATCACCAGATCTTCCCCTTCAGGTTTTGAAGGAAAATAAAAGTATAAAAACAAAGTTATTTAAAATATTAAGTGTTGATCATAATCTCACCTGCAGTTCATATACACCAAGCAAGAAAGCATGGTGGGATAGACTTAATTTTCTTTCTAGCAGCTTATACATGGTGCTGTGTTTTAGGTTTTTGACCAAAACAGTGTGTTTTGATAACACAGTGATGTTTTAGGTTTTGCTGACTGGTGTTTGCACAACATGAAGACCTTTTCCACTTCTCACACTGCCCATGCAGTGACAGGACAGGGGACAGCCATAGGCTGGGAGGGGACACAACTGAGCAGATGGGCTGAACTAAACAAAAAGATATTCCTTACCACATAATGTCATCCCCCAAAAGAAGGGATTTTAGGACATTTAACATATTTTGCTCATGAACTGGCTGGGCACTGGTCTTTCCACAGGAGACTATGACTGACTGCCTTCACATCACTTGTTTTCTTCTCTCTTCTCCCAATTACTAAACAATTTTTTGGTGGTTGTTTTATCTTTATCCCTGAGTTTTCTTGCTATTGTTCTTCCTTTCTTCTTTCCTCAGCCCACTGTGGGTTTGTGGGGGACATGAGCGAGCAGCCATGGGGTGCTCAGCTGCCCACCAGGGTTATCCCACGTGCCCATGTCCAAAGCCGGACCAGTGTGCACAATACACATTATAAACACAGCTCCTGTGTCCTGCCCATGACCCTGAGCTTCTGCAGCTCCACGCTCAGCCCTACTTCCCTTGGACAACCAGACCTTACAAAGTATCAAGCCTGGTCTATCACAACTCACAGTGGTAACATTGAAGCAATTGTAAAGCAGACATGCATGTTTAGTTTCAGGTATACTTAATTAAAACTAATTGACTGATACTTTTGGGATACCAACTAAATTTGTAACAAATCTTGTAGCACTAATTTTGTTCTTGCTGTCCGAACTCCAAGGCATGCAAATGTCAGCTCTCAAAGTAAAAAAGCCCTCTAAACCCTCATATTTGTGAGATTTTAGAGGTTGAAAATACAAATGCATTTCAGAAGCCAGAGCACTGAAAAATCTTATGCTTAAGGTTCAGAATTTAAGCTACCTCTGTCCTCTTTGGGAGTTCATGTTCACTTCTGAGAACACTTAGACACAGCAGGAATGTTTGTTTGGGGTTTTTTTAAAAAAAACCAAGTGGTACCTAGTTTAGATATACAAACTCCTTTCCTGCATTTCTGGGTGAAGGCAGTATTTTTCTCTATTTTTCACTGTAACTTTCACAGTGATATTGTGAGTTACGGCTTTCTGGAACTAATTCTATCAGTTTTTCTTGTAAGGAAACGCATCTGCTATAATTTGCTGAGAACAAGTTAGAAATCAGGATAACGAGGATGAGTATCTGGCGCACAAATGGTGCTCACACCAGAGGAGGGATGCAGCTGTGCCTGACACTCCTGCAGGAATCCACCTATGTGTGAGCAGCCTGGGCCTGGCACTGTGTACCTGCTTTCTGAAGTTGCCTCTCTTCTGTGGCCGCATTTTATCCATCCAGTCTGCTCGAGCTTCTTCAAAGTAGGTCTGGACCCGCGACTTGAGCGACTCATATTGCCAGATGGCAGCGGACCCGAAGGCCGAGCCTGTAAACTGGGAGACACCGGACAAAGGCTCAACAACCGCTCCATCCTGGGGCTCCTGCCAGGCTCATCCCAGGCTAACATCACGCACTGTGCCGGCTGCTCAGCCCCATGGCAATGAGAGCAGAGCACCGCTGACGGGCACGGATCATAGAAACTTTAAGGCTGGAAGACCTTTAAGATCATCAACCGTCAAACCAGCACCACCAACACCGTGTTTATCACTAAACCATGCCCTCAAGTGCCATAGCCACGTTTTTTGAACACCTGCAGGGATGGTGACTCAACCGCTGCCCAGTGCAGCATGTTCCAAAGCTTTATAACCCTTTCTGTGAAAAGTTTTCGTACTATCTAATCTAAACCTCCCCCTTGGTGCAACCTGAGGCCATTTCTTCAGGTTTACCGAATGCTAAGTGTCACAAGATAACACTTTATCAAAGAGGTTCGCAAACAAAATGCATAAATTAAATTATTTAAGTTCACTGAAATGGAACGAAACTGAGATATCTTTACAATATTTCCACTGATTCAGGTGAAGTTCCTTCGTATTATCTCAGTGTAACGGCACAGTATTTGGCCAGCAACCTTGCACTAACTTTGAGGTACTGAGAAACGAAAGCCAAGGAGGCAGAATTCCACTGAGAAAGACGGAACACGCTCCCTGCCCACCCCGCTCCCCGCAGGAGCCACCTACCCCGACGGCGAAGAGGAGCGGCTTGACCAGGCGGCGCGGTGAGGGGCGGCCGGCGGCGGCGGTGGGGGCCGGCGGGCAGAGGC